>PVKU01004802.1:0-137953 GCA_004027475.1 Anoura caudifer
AAAAAAAAAAAAAAAAAATGAAGAGGGGTTAAGGGAAATGCAGGACAATACGTAACAGAATAATATCCGTGTAACAGAGATACCAGGAGAAGAAGAGCAAGGGATAGAAAACCTGCTTGAAAAAGCAATGATGGAAAACTTCCCTAATTTGATGAAAGAAGCCACACCAAGTCCAAAGACGCAGAGAGGGTCCCAATCAAGAGTTCCCCAGAGAGGCCCACTGCAAGACACATCATAATTAAAATGGCAAAATTTAAAGACAAAGAGAGAATCTTAAAGGCAGCAAGGGAGAAACAGAAAGTGATGTACAAGGGAGCCCCAGTAAGGCTAGCAGCTGACTTCTCAACAAAAACATTACAAGCCAGAAGGGAATGGCAAGAAATATTCCAAGTAATGAAAAAAAAAAGGCCTGCAATGGAGACAACTCTATCCAGCAAGACTCACAATTAAAATGGAAGGCCAAATAAGAAGTTTCCCAGACAAAAGAAGCCTCAAAGAATACACCTACACTGACCAGCACTGCAAGATACACTAAAGGTATTGCTTTAAGAAGAGGAAGGAAAACAGTGAAAAATAAAGGAACGAAGGTACAAAGAGAGTAAAATGGCAATGAATAAGTACCTATCAATAATCTTAAACGTAAATGGATTATATGCTCCAATCAAAAAACATAGGGTAGCAGAATGGATTAAAAAACATGAACCACACATATGCTGCCAAGATACTCACCTCAGAACAAAAGACCTACACAGACTGAAAGTGAAGGGCTGGAAACAAATATTCCATCCCAACATGCAGGAAAAAAATTCCGGGTAGCAATACTTATATCTGACAAAATACTTCAAAACAAAGGCCATAAAAAGAGACCCAAAAGGGCACTTCCTAATACTCAAGGGAAGAATCCATTAAGAAGACATGAACATTATAAACATATATGCACCCAACATAGGAGCACCCAAATACATAAGGAAAATTTTGCAGGACTTCAAGAAAGACACAGAGCAACACACATATACTAGGGGATTTTAACACCCCACTGTCAAAGATGGATACATCTTACAAACAAAATATCAACAAGGACATTGCGGCATTGAACAAGGCCCTGGATCAAATGGACTTAACTGATATATATAGAGCTTTCATCCCAAACAAGCAAAATACACATTCTTTTCAAATGCACATGGAATATTTTCAAAGATAGACCACATGAAAGGACACAAAGCAAGCCTCAACAAATTCAAGAAAATTGAAATCATAGAAAGCATCTTCTCAGACCACAAGGGCCTGAAACTAGAAACCAACCTAAAGGAAAAAACTCAAAAATACTCAAACTCATGGAGATGGAATAGCATGCTATTACACAATGAATGGGTCAAGAATGAGATCAAGGAAGAAATCAAAATGTTTCTGGAAACAAATGAAAATGAACTCACAACAGTCCAAAACTTACGGGACACAGCAAAGGCAGCCCTGAGAGGGAAGTTCATAGCGATACAGCCCCACCTAAAAGAGATGGAAACATTTCAAACAAACAGCCTGACCCTACACCTGCAAGAACTGGAGGAACAGCAACAAAGACAGCACAGGTCAAGTAGAAGGAAGGAAATAACCAAGATCAGAGCAGAATTAAACAACACAGAGATTAAAAGAACAATTCTAAGGATCAATAAATCCAAAAGCTGGTTTTTGAAAAGATAAACAACATCAACAAGCCTTTAAGCAGACTCATCCAGAAAAAAAGAGAGAGGACCCAAATAAACATACTCAAAAATGAAAGAGGAGAGATTACAACTGACACCACAGAAATACAAAGGATTGTAAGAAATTATTACGAAGAACTATATGCCAAGAAATTTGAACACCTAAGTGAAGTGGACAAATTTCTAGAAAAATATAATCTTCCAAAACTCAGTGAAGAAGAAGCAGAAAGCCTGAACACACCAATAACAGCTAATGAAATCGAAACAGTAATCAAAAAACTGCCAGCACACAAAAGCCCTGGACTAGATGCTTTCACAGAATTTTACAAAACTTTTAAGGAAGAGCTAACTGTTGGGATCCGACCAACAGCTGACCCTTGACACAGGACACAGTTGGGACGGATGAGACGTGTCTGCATAGCAGAGGCGACTATGGCTGGATCTCCTCTCTGTCTGTCCCTACATGCTTGCTTTTGCTAATAGCTGGTGGTGGGATTTTTAGATACCGGTACTTTATTAAAAGATTGCACAGTTCCTATGATTTTGTGTGAAATGATTTGCTGACTACAGAACAGAAGTCCTTAACAACCCTAATGCTGCCTACTTCCCCCATCTGGAAAGTTAGGGACAAAATTAAACTATGGGCAGACCAGCTGCCAGAATGCTGGAGGAAGCCGTTGCTAGGAGTCACCACTTAAAAGCTCAAGATTTATTAGAGTCACTACCCCTCCCATACCGTGGACAGGAGTGTTTATTAATGGGACCAGGTAGGTAAAGAAGCAAGGAGTTTCAATTAAAAACAATGATCTTAGTACATAGAAAATACAAAGAATCACCCCCCAAGATGTAGGTAGGAAACCAACTAACTTAGACAATTTAACCTTAAAGAACAATAGCTGACTTTTGTATAACCTATAAATCACCCCTTGCACCCTTTTAATTTAGACCAATCAATAGAATTTTAATGGATACCTAGTAACTAATAAACATCTGAAAGTTTGTGCCTGAATAGCTTCATTGGCAAGCTGATTGATGACCCTCTTGGTCAAAATAACCTTTTGTTTAGCATAATTAATATCTGAAATGTACTGTACTTTTTCTGGTTAGTTCTGTATTGATTTTCTCTGCCTTGATGATCACACCCTGCACCTGTTCCCTCTGACATTATGTAACCATTTCCTACAAAAATAAAGAAAAATTTCAACCAGTGAGTCAGTCAGATCCAAGAGGCCCGGCTCTCCTCCAGCACTTCACCCAGTGCTGAGCCATTCATCCTTCGGGAACCCCGAGACCCGCCAAGGCTGGACCCCAGCAGCTAACCCCTATCCTTCACAGACTATTCCAAAAAATCCAAAGGATTGAAGACTCCCAAACTCTTTTTATGAAGCCAGCAGCATCCTAATCCCAAAATCAGATAAAGACACAACAAAGAAAGAAAACTGCAGGCCAATATTGCTGATGAACATAGACGCTAAAATCCTCAACCAAATATTGGCAAACCGCATCCAACAATACATTAAAAAGATGAATCATACATCATAACCAAGTGGGATTCATCCCAGGGATGCAAGGATAGTACAATATTTGCAAGTCAATACATGTAATACATCACATAAACAAAAGCAAAGACAGAAATCACATGATCATATCAATAGATGAGGAAAAAGCATTTGATAAGGTACAGCACCCATTTATGATAAAAACACTCAGCAAAGTGGGAATAGAGGGAACATCAACATAATAAGGCCACATATGAGAGACCTACAGCCAACATCATACTCAATGGGCAAAAACTAAAATCTTTCCCACTAAGCTCAGGAACAAGACAAAGATGTTCACTTTCACCACTTTTCTTCAACATAGTATTGGAAGTCCTACCCACCCACAGCAATCAGACAAGAAGAAGAAATAAAAGGCATCCAAATTGGAAAGGAGGAAGCAAAACAGTCACTGTTTGCAGATGACATGATAGTATACATAGAAAACCCTATAGACTCCACCAAAAAACTACTTGATCTAATAAGTGAATTTGGGAAAACAGTGGGATACAAAATCAATATTCATAAATTGAAGGCATTTTTGTACACCAACAATGAAATGTCAGAAACAGAAATCAGGAAAAAAATCCCATTCACTACAGGAACAAGAAAAATAAAATACCTAGGAATAAACCTAACCAAGGAGGTAAAAAACCTGTACTCAGAAAACTATACAACACTGAAGAAAGAAACTGAGGAAGACACAAATGAATGGAAGCATATACCATGTTCATGGATTGAAAAATTAACATCATCAAAATATACATACTACCCAAAGCAATTTATAGATTCAACGCAATCCCTATGAAAATACCAATGGCATATTTCACAGATATAGAACAAATACTTCAAAAATTCATATGGAACCATAAACAAACCAGAATAGCTGCAGGAATTTTGAGCAAGAAGAAAAAATAGGTGGAATCACCATACCTGACATCAAACTATATTACAAGACCACTGTCATTAAAACAGTCTGGTACTGGCATAAGAACAGACACATAGATCAACGGAACAGAATAGAGAGACCAGAAATAAACCTGAGTCTCTATGGTCAATTAATATTCGACAAAAGGGGCAGAAACATAAAATTAAATCAAAATATCCTCTTCAACAAATGGTGTTGGGACATCTGGACAGCTACATGTAAAAAAATGAAACTCGACCAGCAACTTACACCATACACAAAAATAAATTCAAGGTGGATAAAAGACTTAAATATTGTAGGAGACTGTTCCGTGTGGCATAGGCCCAGCTCCCGCTCGAAGATGCACAGGACCCACACCCACAGATAGGTTCTCCCGTGGGGAATCAGGCCTGCATTTGTACCTAAGCCACTTTGAGTCTTGATTTTGCTAAAAACTCCCTCACCCTGAATTGAGACAGCAAGTGCTTATTGTAACTTTCTAAAATCCATGCTAAACCTTCCTAGGATGAGTGTAACTGGTTTGACCACTTTTCCCTTTCTCATTTGCAAATATCCTTCTTCTGTGATGTGATTAGCAGCACTGGCTCCTTTGTTGTCTGTAAAAGGTAACCACCTAAAGCGAACCTGTGCATAGTTATTGAGGACCTTCATGTAATGTGCCCAATAAGACAATAAAAGCTCATAGAAGCAAGGGCTGCAGCTTTTGTTCCCCTTGAGAGAAAAGCCATGCTGTCCCTTTTCCTCCACCGGACTCGGTAGTCCATGTGAATGTCTCATTTCATCCATAATGATGCGGACACCACGGGCTGGTGACTGCATCAAAATATAAGTTGTGATACCATAAAAGTCCTAGAAGAGAAGATAGGCATGAAAATCTCAGATATTCCACGCAGCAATATTTTCACCGATATGTCCCCTAGAGCAAGGGACATAAAAGAAAGAATAAACAAATGGGACTTCATCAAAATAAAAAGCTTCTGCATGGCTAAAGAAAACATTAGCAAAATGAAAAGGGAACCAACTGCATGGGAAAACATATTTGCCAATGATACCTCAGACAAGGGTTTGATCTCCCAAATATAAAAGAACTCACATGGCTCCACATCAGGAAGACAAAAAATCTAATTAAAAAATGGGCATAGGACCTGAATAGACACTTCTCCAAAGAGGACATACAGAGGGTCCAGAGATATTTGAAAGGATGCTCAGCATCACTAGCCATCAGAGAGATGCAAATTAAAACTACAATGAGATACCACTTCACATTGGTCAGAGTGGCCATCATAAACAAATTGACAAATGATAAGTGTTAGGTTGCAGAGAAAAGGGAACCCTATTGCACTGTTGATGGGAATGTAAACTGGTGCAGCCTCTGTTGAAAACAATATGAAATTTCGTCAAGAAACTACAAATGGAATTGCTTTTTAACCTAGCAATTCCACTGCTGTGTTTATACCCTAAGAATCCTGAAACACAATTTGAAAAGAACCTATGCATCCCAATGTTCATAACACCACAATTTACAATAGGGAAGTGCTGGAAGCAGCCTATGTGCCCATTGGTTAAGTGAGTGGATCAATACATTATGGTACACTTACATAATGGAACACTATGTAACAGAAAGAAAGAGGGAACTCCTACCCTTCACGGCAACATGTATGGAACTGGAAAGTATTATGCTAAGTGAAGTAAGCCAAGTGCCGAAAGACAAATACCATATTATTTCACTTATAAGTGGAACCTAATTATCAAAACAAAGTGGCAAGCAAAATGTAGCCAGAGACATTGAAATCAACAAAAAACTGATAGTAACCAGAGGGGAAGGGAGAGGGAAATAATGTGGGAAAGAATGGAAAGGGGCGTAAATGAACATGAATGAGGGACCCATGGACAGAGTGAAGGGCGTATGGGATTGAGGGTGGGAGGTAGGCATGGGTAGGGCAGCGGAAAGTGGTAGTAGGAAAATGGAGACAACTGTATTCAAACATCAACTAAAAAAGGAAAAAAATAAATAAAAAATAAAGTAAAAGTATTAGCCCTGATGGGTGTGGCTCAGTGCACTGAATGCCAGCCTGAGAACCAAAGGGTCGCCAGTTCTATTCCCAGTCAGGGCACATACCTGGGTTGTTGGCCAGGTTCCCGGTTGGGGGCACACGAGAGGCAACCACACAATGATGTTCTCTCACTCTCTTTCTCCCTCCCTTCCCCTTTCTTTAAAAATAAATAAATAAATATTTAAAAAAATACTCAAGTATTTAATGGAGGGAAATTCAAACAAATTCACTTCTTCAGATAAGGAAGCAGAAAGCAAATCCACTGTTTAATGTCATACTGTCTCCCAAAAAGTCATAGGAAATCACTACATCTGTATATCAAAAAAGGAACAAAGCCTCATTAATAAATTATAGCCCTGGCTGGTGCGGCTCAGTGGATTGAATGCAGGCCTGTGAACCAAAGGGTTGCCGGTTCAATTCCCAGTCTAGGCACATGCCTGGGTTGTGGGCCGAGTCCCCAGTAGGGGGCACACAAGAGGCAACCACACAATGATGTTTCCCTCTCTTTCTCCCTCCTTTCCCCTCTTTCTAAAAATAAATAAAATCTTTAAAAAAATAAAATTAAAAGAAAATAAATAAATTATAGGCAAATTAACTTCTCACCTGCATCCAATTTCATGAAGTAGGTTGGTTTTTCAATAACAATGTCACATTTAGCATCTTCTATAGGTCTGAAGTTGAGCTGAGTATAGCTCTGGAGCTCCGCAAACCTGAAAGTATGAATTGGCACATACTTTCAAAGTGATCCTCATGAACATCCTGCTGCAACATTGTCACTTAAGATCTGTTCATTAGGGTAATTTTATTTCTAGAATAGGCACTTAGGAAGACATGTGGAACTTCTCAAACTTACTAACACTTACATAACTTGATATTGATTTTAACGTTGAGATAAGGAACAAAAATGATTTTAAATTTCCGTGCAAGATACACTGGTAACTTTCTAAAAAACCGGTAACAAAGAAGACATTAAGTTGGCTAAACAATCTACCAGTACAATGGGAAGATTCAAAAAGGTTTCCTGGAATCTGATGAGTCTCAGAAGTAACATTGACCGAGAGGCTCTCTTGGCATAGACTTCTTGGATTCTGAGAAAGACAACATTCCAAGAATTATCCAGTATAAAAGAGGGAAGAGAGGGTGCATACCTCAACATGACAAAGGCCATATAGGAAAAACCTGCAGCCAACATCATATTAAATGGTCTAAAACTAAAAGAATTCCCTTAAGATCAGGAACAAGACAGGGATGTTCACTTTCACCTCTCCTATTCAATATAGTACTAGAAGTTCTAGCCACAGTGATCAGACAAGAAGACGTAAAAGGCATCCATAATGGAAAGGAGGAAGTAAAACTGCCATTATTCGTAGATGGCATGATAGTGTACATAGAAAACTCTACAGGCTCCACCAAAAAACTACCAGATCCAATAAATGAATTTGGCAAAGTAAATGGATACAAAGTCAATACTCAGAAATCAACTGCATTTTTATACACCAATAATGAACTATCAGAAAGAGAAACTAAGAAAACAATCCCATTTACTATTGCAACAACAACAAAAAAATAAAGTACTTAGGAATAAGTTTAACCAAGGAGACAAAAGACCTGTACTCAGAAAACTATATGACGCAGAAGGAAATTGAAGAAAACACAAATAAGTGGAAGCATATATCATGTTCATGGATTGGAAGAATTAATATCATTAAAATGTCCATAGCACCCAAAGCAATCTATAGATTCAATGCAATTCCTATTAAAATATCAATGGCATACTTCACAGAACAAGAATAAATATTCCAAAAATTCATATGAGACCAAAAATGACCCTGAATAGCCTCAGCAATTTTGAAAAAGAACATGGTTAGAGGGATCACAATACCTAATATCAATCTATACTATAAGGCTACTGTAATCAAAACAGTCTGGTACTGACATAAGAACACACACATAGATCAATGGAACAGAAGAGAGAGCCCAGAAGTAAACCCATATCCTTATGGTCAATTAATATTTGACAAAGGAGGCAAGAGCATACAATGAAGTAAAGACAGTCTCTTCAAAAAAAAAAAAAAAAAAAAGAGAGACAGTCTCTTTAATAAATGGTGTTGGGAGAACTGGACACTAATACATGTCAAAAAATAAAATTAGACCACTATGTTACATCATACACCAGAATAAACTCAAAATGGATAAAGACAAATATAAGTCACAATACCATAAAAATCCTGAAGGAAAACATAAGCAGTAAAATTTCAGCTATCTCATGTAGCAATATTTTTGCCGACAAATCTCCTAGGGCAAGGGCAACAAAGGAAATAATAAGCAAATGGGACCACATCAAATTAAAAAGCTTCTGCACAGCTGAAGAAACCATCATCAAAACGAAAAGGGAACCCACTATATGGAAGAACATATGTGCCAATGATACACTGGACAAGGGTTTAATCTCCAAAATACACAAAGGACTTAAATGACTCAACACCAGAAGACAATCCAATTAAAAAATGGGCAAAGGACCTGAATAGACACTTCTCCAAGGAGGACATACAGAGGGCCCATAGACATATAAAAAAAATGCTCAACATCACTAGCCATCTGAGACATGAAAATTAAAACTACAATGAGATATCACCTGACACCTGTCAGAATGGCCATCATTAATAAATCAACAAACAAGTACTAAGGATGTGAATAAAATGGAACCTTAGTTTGCTGATGGTAACAATGCATACCAGTGCATCCACTGTGGAAAACAGTGTGGAATTTCATAAAACAATTAAGAATGGAACTGCCTTTTGATCCAGCAATTCCACTACTGGGAATATATCCCAAGAATCCCAATTTCAAAGAATATATGCACTTCTATGCACTAGCCAAGATTTGGAAATAGCCTAAGTGCCCATCAGTAAATGGGTAGATTAAAAAACTGGTACATTTACACAGTGGAATACCAGGGAGCAGTAAAAAAGAAGGAATTTTTACCTTTCTGGACAGAATAGATGGAACTGTAGAATATTATGCTAAGTGAAATAAGCTAGTCATTGGAAGACAAATACCATATGATCTCACTTATAAGTGGAATCTAATGAACAAAATAAAGAGCAAAACAGAACCAGAGGCATAGAAATATAGAACAAAAAAAAGAACAACAAAAAAAGAAGCAGAACAGACTGAAAGATAGAACACAGATAGAAACACAGAACAGCTGTAAGAGGGAAGCAGGGGTAGGGGAGGACTGGTTGGAAAAAAGTGCAGAGATTAGTCAAAAAACATTTATGAATGACCCACAGGCATGAACGATGTATGGGGATCAACTGTGGGAGTGGGGGATGGGTTGGACAGAGGAGGACAAAAGGAGAAAAACTGAGACAACTGTAACAGCACAAACAATAAAATATTTAAATTTAAAATAAAAAAAAGAATTATCCAGTGTCTTGGAAAGTTAGCAGACAGCTACATTTCCCAGAAGAAAGGAAAGCCTTTTTCTTAGAAAACATCTTTGAAAGCCACATGGCACATGTTTCTTCCACATAAAAGACGACAATCACTTCCTGCCAAGATGGAGGCATAGGTGGACACACTGTGCCTCCTATCACAAACAAGATTAAGGAAAACAAAGATTTAGAAACAAGAAAACAACCAGAACTCATAGAAAACTGAACTGTATGGAAGTCCAACAACCATTCATCCAGACCGGTAAGAGGGGTGGAGTTGAGGCAGGAAAAAGTGGAGGTGCAGACCGGGCACGCAGGCAGCAGCTGCTGGCAGACCCCAGGGGCACAGGCGGCAGCTAGCAGACCCCGGGCACGGGGTGGCAACTGTGCAGACCCAGCGAGACCACACAAGGCGGCTGGCTGACCAGGTGGTCCCACATTCACGTGCAGATAATCCAGGCAAAGGGGAAGCAGTGGAAGAGACTGGAATCCAAGAGAGTGCGGAGCAAACGCCATTGTTCCCTCTTGGACCCCGCCCCCACATACAGTGTCACTACCCAGCAACTGGGCTGCCCCGCCCTGGGGAACACCTAAAGCTCCACCCTTCACTAGGTAACAGCCGCGACTAGACCAAAAAAAAACAAACAACCAAACAACAACAACAACAACAAAAAAACAAAACAAAAATGGCTCAAACCGGAGAACAGATCAAAGCCCCAGAGCCAATTCATCTAAGTGACGAAGAGATAGCCAACCTATCAGATGCACAATTCAAAGCCCTGGTGATCAGGATGCTTACAGAATTGGTTGATTTTGCTCACAAATTATATGAAAAAATGGAGGCTACAATAAGTGAAATGAAGAAAAATGCATAGGGAACCAATAGAGATGGGAGGAAAACTGGGACTCAAATCAATGGAGTGGACCAGAAGGAAGAAAGAAACAACCAAACAGAAAAGAAGGAAGAAAGAAGAATTTAAAAAAATGAGGAGAGGCTTAGGAACATCCAGGACATCTTTAAATGTCCCAACATTCGAATTATAGGGGTACCGGAAGGGGAAGAGGAAGAGCAACAAGTGGAAAACTTATTTGAACAAATAATAAAGGAGAACTTCCCCAATCTGCAAAGGAAATAGACTTCCAGGAAGTCCAGGAAGCTCAGAGAGTCCCAAAGAAGTTGGACCCAAGGAGGAACACACCAAGGCACATCATAATTACATTAGCCAAGATTAAAATGAAGGAGAGAATTCTAGAAGCAGTAAGGGATAAGGGGACAGTCACCTACAAAGGAGTTCCCATCAGACTGTCAGCTGATTTCTCAAAAGAGACCTTACAGGCAAGAAGGGGCTGGAAAGAAGTATTCCAAGTCATGAAAGTCAAGGACCTACATCCAAGATTGCTCTATCCAGCAAGGATGCCTTTTAGAATGGAAGGGAAGATAAAGTGCTTCTCAGATAAGGTCAGGTTAAAGGAGTTCATCATCACCAAGCCCTTATTCTATGAAATGTTAAAGGGACTTATCTAAGAAAAAGAATAAAAAATATGACAGTAAAAAGACAGCAAACTCACAGGTATTAACAACCAGACCTAAAACAAAAGCCAACTAAGCAAACCACTACAACAGGAGCAGAAACACAGAAATGGAGATCACATGGAGGGTTAGCAACAGGGGAGTGGGCGGAGGAGAGAGGGGGAAAAGGTACATAGAACAAGTAGCACAGACAGTGGGTAGAAAATAGACAGGGGAGGCCAAGAATAGTGTGGGAAATGTAGAAGCTAAAGAACTTATGACACATGGACATGAACTAAAGGGGGGAATGTGGGTGGGAGGGGGTGTGCAGGGTAGAGGGAAATGAAGGGGGGAAAATGGGACAACTGTAACAGCATAATCAATAAAATATATTTAAAAAAGAATATAGTCAATAATATTGCAATAATTATGCATACTGTCACATGGATACTAGATTTATCGGGGTGATCACTTTGTCAGTTATATTAATGTTCTATCACCTGAATGTACAACTGAAGCTAATATAATGATGTATGTCAACTGTAATTAAAAAAAAATCATTAAAAAAAAAAGAAGAAGACAATCACAAGCATGTGACAAGAGATATTTAGAGTTGCCCTGGCTGGTGTGGCTCAGTGGTTGAGTGTGGCCTGCAAACCAAAGGGCTGCTGGTTTGACTCCCAGTCTAGGGCATATGCCTGCGTTGCAGGCCAGGTCTCCAGTAGGGGACACATAAGAGGCAACCTACATTGATGTTTCTCTCCCTCTCTCCTCCCTTTCTCTTCTCTAAAAATAAATAAATAAAATCTTAAAAAAAAAGATATTTAGAGTTATCCTAAAGATCATTTGTAACACTTGATCTTTGAAACCACATCTGATGTAAAACAAATATCAAACAGATCCTTTTAAAACACACAATGCTAAAATACTGTGGTTTCAAAAATATGTCCACAAATTATTTGATACTTTTCCCTTCAAGAGGTGGAGTTTAATTCCCTCCCCTTGAGTGTGGGCTGGACTTAGTGATTCACTTTAATGAACACAATGTGGCAGAAGTGATGGTGTGTCACTTCTGAGATTGGGGCATACAAAGACTAAGACCTCTACTGGGCACGCTGTGCTGTCTCTCTTTCTTCCCCTTCCCTTCCCTCCTCCCCACCCCTCCTCTCTATCTATCTATCTATCTATCCCTCTCTCTCTCTATCTCTATAGCTTTCACCAAGGGCTCTCTTGGGGATCCTGGCTGCCACGCTGTGAGTAGCACTTGGAAGAGGCCCACATGGCAAAGAAATGACACCTCCTAACAGCAGCCAGAGAAAAACTAAAACTTATTCGAAGATTAGTCAACGAAAAGCTCATTGAAATTTGAGTTAAGAAGGCCTGTAGCGGGGAGTTTTCATGCCCTACCACTCATGATCAATTATCCCAAACAGGAAAAGATATACTGTCCATCTCCATAGGAAGATGTTCTACTAGCTACTATTACAACAGTAAGAAGGATTTTCTCACTTAGGAACCCACTCAACCAATGAAAGATGGTTATAACTAAGCCAATGAAAAGCTGCTACACTTTGAACTCCCAGTTTCTTCCAGTGGGCTCTTTGTTTACAACAATCCCTGTAAACTCCCCCTTTTCTCTATAAAATAATGCTCCTCTCCTTTGTTCTCTAGACTTGGGCATGGGTCACCATTAGACTGCATGTCCTTAATGGCAATTTTTTAAATTCCCAAATAAACCTATTTTGCTAGAGAAATATTGAGCTATTTGTTTGTTAGCACTTAAAACAATGTAATGAGCTTAGAAACAGATTCTCCAGGTCCAGCTGAATCTAGAGATGACTGCAGCCCTTGTCAACCGCTGAACTGGGACCTTGTAGGAGACCATGAGCCAGAACCACCTGGCTTGGCTGCCTCCAAATCCTGACCATCAGAAACTTCATGAGAAAATGAATGTTTGTTGCCTTAAACTGCTCCATTTTGGAGTAATTTGTCACACAGCAATAGATAATAAATACAAATATACTCTAGGGCAGGCATATTTTGGAGTAAAATATTGCATGGCAATAAATAGCTGATACAAAAACACCCTAGGAAACTACCATGTGGAATTAGATATCAAAATGGCTAGGAATGAAAATGTCCACCAGAATACAGGAACTCCTATGCAAAACTCTTTTAAGTCAAAGAAGATAATGCATTGTGGATTATAAAATGCTATACAAATGTATAGTGGATTATTATCCTGAAGGATTTGCTTACAATGAATGTTTGACCTCAAAAGTTAACATAAGAGTATCCTAAGTGACTTGTGATATTGTGGTTCATAATATTACAACATTAGGTCTTACTCCCCATTTCTGGCACAGAGCTCATAAAACCCTTCCGATTTCTAAGGTGATGACAGCTATACAGGTGTCTTTTGTTATGTTAATTAGGTAGCTTTTGGACCACCCTTAACAACCAATGGGGGCTGACTGACAGAAGAACCAATGGTGTTTTTGGAGGTTTAGAATGTTCAGTCCCACCTCCTGACCTCTGGGAAAAGGAAGAAGGTTAGAGGTTGAATCAATGAGTGGCCAATGATTTAATCAACAAAGCCTATATAACAAAGCCTCCATAAAAAAACTAAAAGAAGAGCTTCTGGGTAGGGGAACACTTAGAGATTTGGAGAGACTGGCATGCCTGGAGAGGTCAAGGAAGCTATGCACCCTTCCCCAGACCTTGCCCTATGCACCTCTTCCGTCTGTTTCTCAGCTATATTCTTTTATAATAAACCACTTAATAAGTGAAATGTTTCTCAAAGTTCTATGAACTGTTCTAGCAAACTAAACCCAAGAAGGGGATCATTAGAACCTCCAATCTATTGCTGATCAGTCAGAAGCACAAGTGACAATCTGGCTTGAGACTGGGGCCTGAAGGGGAGCTGCAGTCTTGTGGGACGGAGCCCTTAACCTGTGGGGCAGTATATGAGAATTGAATTGAACTGTAGGACACCCAGATGGTTTCAGAGACTTGCTTGGTGATATGTGGAAACCACCCCCACAGGTCACAATTGACTGCTCAGAACCTCAGACTATAAAGTTGTGGCATGGAGTTTCTTTGGGATATCCTGATTGTGGTAGTGGTTACATGCATGACCTAGACGTGTGATATAAATTTCATAGAACTAGATATCAAAAAAAAAAAAAAGAGAGCATATATAAGCACTGGTAAAATCCAAATGTGTTCATTATTAACATTGTACCAATGCGATTTTCATGGCTTTGATCTTTGAGCTATATTACTTATGTAAGACACCATCATTAGAGGAAGTCAGGATAAGGGTACGATGGGAACTCCTTGTATTATGTTTAAACTTCTATGGGTCTAAAAGTATTTTAAAATAACTTGCTTTAAATTACCCTTATTCCTTAATTTCTAGAGATGGTAAACTTCTTGATAGACCATAGAAATAGTTTAATTTTGAAAATGTTTTAAATCAAAATGTATTCTCCAGTTTATATAAAGTTCAAAAGGCTGATCAATCAGTATTGAAAGTCAGGATGCGTTTGCCTTTCGACAGGAGGATGGAGTTGTGACTAGAAAAGAACCTGGGGTGCTGATGAGGGTCTATTTTTGACCTGGGTAACAGTGACACAGGTAGGTTCACTCATTCATGATCCGACTGTATACTTCTCCATATGCCTGTGACATACTTCAATTAATGTGTCTTTCTTTTTTTAAAAAGTATATTCCCCAAAACACATATAGCAGTAATGAGTTAATAAAAATTCATTTTTAAACTAATTTTTCTTTCATTAGCAATCAGTAAGCACTATATTGTACTTCCTAATATTTTATAAACATATAATACTACACAGCAGTAAATAATGAATTCTTACCTTTGTAACAGCATGGATGGAACTGGAGAGCATTATGCTAAGTGAAATAGGCCAGTCAATGAAAGACAAATACCATATGATCTCATTTATAGGTGGAATCTAATGAACAAAACTAATGACCAAAATAGAATCAGAGACATAGAAACATGGAACAGACTGACAGATATAAGAGGGGAGGGGGATGCAGGTACTGGTCAAAAGAAGGTGAAAGGATTAATCAAAGAACATATATGCATGACCCACGGAAACGGACAATGGTGAGGGGACTGACTGTGGGAATGGGGGGCGGGATGGGTGGAGGGGCAAAAATAGGAAAAATTAGTACAACTGTAATAATATAAACAATAAAATATTTAAAAGGAAAAAATAAAAAACAGAAAAAAAGCCCACGTGATTCAGATGTAACTGGCAGATTCACCCTGTAGCCATCACTCCCCAAATTCGTGTCAAATTATTCACAAATGAAGTAAAATTTTCCATTTGAAAGTGCTTACCAAAATCTGCAAGTGCTGGAAATAAAGGCAAATATTTTACAAACATAATAAAAACAAAACAAAACAAAAAGAACCTCACCAAGACTGTAGAGGGCTTTTGCGCTGACCTTCAGACATCAATGTATGAATGTCAAGTTTACAGTGTCCTCCAATTTCACCAGTCTGGAGAAAATCTTCCTTAAATCTGATGGTTAACAAAAAATTAAATTGAGTTTGGGGAATTTTTTCATGACTCAAGCTCATGTGTTGTAACCAAAGTGATTTACCAATTTCCAAAACCGGTTTTCCATCAGAATTTAACTCTTTATAATAGAACATTTCAAATATATACAAAAGTACCAGAATGGCATAGGAAGCTGATGGACCTGTAATTCAACTTCACAATGGTCAACTCATGGCCAACATGAGTCTTCCACCCTCCACCCGTCCTCAACCTCACTGCCGTATCAGTAGGAAGCAAATACAAGGTATATCCCTGGACTTGAAAATATTACAGAACTTCCATTAGATTTTAACATCAACCACTTAAATACCTGTCATGGTTTCTCTTGATGTTTCTTAAATCAAGATAGAGATTGGTTGCTCTGCAATACTGAAGGTAACGGGAACATACCAAACTTGAGTCATTCTAAAATAAGATCGAGAAAAAAGAAAAAAAACCAACTCTGAGTATTAACATCTCGAGGACACACTCATACTTGCCAGACATGTTGATGGCATGTGTACCTTCAAGTTCACACCGCACAGTGTGGTGAGGGAGGCTTCCCAAAGACTGCTTCTATTTAAAGACTTGTCCCCTTCCTAGCAGACTTTGGCCAAGTATAGGTTTGAAAATTTTCATACTTTTGGGTGACTAAAAACTCCCAAATGTTCTATTTATGTCACCTCAAATTTTAAAGACAAGAGCTGAATATGTGGTTCAGTCCTTTAAGAAAAAAGAAACAAAAGCACACAGAACCATCACTACCGCAACAGTGGTGTGAAAATGCATTTTCCAAAGACGAGACAAATGAAACAAAGAAGAATGCACGCAAAACATTAAAATAACTAGGCTGAAAGGGCAGCATGCCAATATGATAAGAGGTACTCTCTGCAAACCATGAGTTGCTGTCTCAACAGTAACATGAGAGCAATGCTTTCAAAATCATTGAAATAAATGAGTCTAAAATTCAACTATCAGAACCTGTTCCTGTCTCTCCCAATCTGGTTTGTGTTGAAAGTTTCAATGATTTTATTTATAAATTTAAATACCATTTCATTGTTTTCCCCATAATTCCCATGAACACAAGAACTTCACCTCCAAATGTTGTTTTGGCATCTACAGTTGTTAAGGGATCATACTCTGTAGCACAGAGCATGGGAGGTAGATCATGGCCAGGAAAGTATTCTACAAACTGCTTGGGAAGAGGTGAGCAAGGTGGGTTGTGGCTCTTCCCTTGCCCTTTCCATATGAATGACTAGACTCGAGCCAGAGAATTCAACATATAAAACAACATCCGTTAAAGGCAACCTGCAGCAGTGTGGGTTAATGCCGTGCTTCCTTGTGAGAATTGCTTGAAGTGCTATTATATGACATCCTCCAAAAGCGCTATAGAGCATATCCTCAGTTTTATTAATGCGAGTGCATTTTTTAAAAAATTGTTTTTTATTTTCTGGATTGCCTGGAGATAAAGGAGATGTCTGAGATTATCAGAGATTTGGCCAGGGTTCAAAAACAATGAGATAAATAGACCTTAATCATAAGTGCTTACAATTCCCTGGACGTTTAAAACGAACACTGAGCCCTTTGCTGGGACCCAGGCTCTGCACTGAGCATTTTTATATACAGAATCTCGTTTCATCCTTACCACAAGGTCCGAAATAAGAATTGCTTACAAGCAGAATTGTGAGGCAGGCACCAGCCCGCAGTGTCCGCGTCATTATGGATGAAATGAGACATTCACATGGACTACCGAGTCCGGTGGAGGAAAAGGGACAGCATGGCTTTTCTCTCAAGGGGAGCCAAAGCCATGGCCCTTGTTTTGATGAGCTTTTATTGTCTTACTAGGCATATTACATGAAGGTCCTTACTATGCACAGGTTCGCTTTAGGTGGTTACCTTTCACAGAAAACAAAGGAGCCAGTGCTGCTAATCACATCACAGAAGAAGGATATTTGCAAATGAAAAAGGGAGAAGTGGTTGAACCAGTTACACTCCATAGTGGGGAGTTTTTAGCAAAAGCAAGACTCAAAGTGGACTAGGCACATTGCAGGCCTGATTCCCCACGGGAGAACCTATCCGTGGGCGTGGGTCCCGTGCATCTCCAAGTGGGAGCTGGGCCCATGCCACGCAGAACAGTCTCCTACAGAATTGAAAATAGGAAAGTTGTCCAAGAATCAGGATCTGAACCCTACAGTGCGGACCCTGTCCTTCTACTGACTACTCCAAACTGCCTCTGGGCAACGTTTTGTTTTACCAACTATGTGCAAAGTGGCAGGCTTGACAGCACACAGAAGAAGAGCTGCATTCTAATTCTAGATGTATAATTCTATGTAGTAGTTGTGTGGTCTTAGAAAAGTTGGTTAACGTCTCTGAGGACCCTGTTTCCCTCTCTGCTGTGCTGTGGGAATCCAACCAGCTCACAGATAGAACAGCTGTTTGCAAACTGGGGTGGATCATCTGTCCCAAACTACTTGCAAGGAAATTTGTAAAGATGCAATTTATCAATTTATCTTCTTTAGCACATGTTGGGGGAAAAATTTTAAACCTAGTGATATTTTAACTGCCGCAAAATATGGCCATCCAAAAAAAAAATATATACAGCCATCTGATATATGTGTGAAATGAGGACATGGTTTCCAAAGGACACGGAACAACCTGTTTTTAGAAGTTAAATAAAAGTCTAAGCCAATAAATACTTGAGAGCAAAGAGTCTTCACAGTGCTGCCTGCCTTTTCTTTACTTTGTGATCCAAAGGGCACAAATACATCAGGTGCATGAGTTCGTGACTATGAGGCCACCTTACCATTTGCTCAGGCTGGCAGAGCGCACGCAGCTCCCGCAGCCGTGCTCCAGCGAATCCAAAGTCAGCCTGCTTCCAGAACGTGCCCTGGGCTGACTCCAGACTGTCTGTCCTATTTGAAAACAAAGACATCTGTCATTTTTTTTTTTTTTTTTACTTTTTCTGAAACTTGAATCTTCTTTCTAAAGGTTAAATTGCTAGCACTTTTCCATTAATTTTTTAAGTAAACTATCATGATTTTCCTAAAATAAATTCTCGCTATAAGAAATTACCAAAATAAGTTATTTCTAGATGTACTCCCTTATAGTACAAATGCACATATAAATGTGTGAAGTTAGTGTCATCTGGAACTGAACAGAATTAAATGTCGATTATTGTATTTTCCTTACTCCATTAACTGTGCATGTATTGAAAATAATAATTATACTTAATTTTCCCCTCCAGAATCATGAGGAAAACATCAATTTATCTTCTTAGTTGTTTGCTGAGGGAAACATTTTCTGTGTTCTATATACTGTTTTCTCCCTCTGGCAGAGGAAATGAGATATTCCTGTATGTGTGTAGAGGGAGGAGTCAAGTTGAACCCTGATATCTAAAGGAATTACTATCTAAAACAAAAAAAGCCCAGCTGAGAATTGAGGCATCAGCATAAAGTGCAGAGAAAGATAACTTAAAGGGGAGGAATTATTCCATCTGGAAACTTACCATCCCATGTCGACGTAGGTGCAAACAGGGTAACTGAACCTGAACTCTGGTCTGCAGGATCCCTCATAGCCCCAGCAGTACTTCAGATTTTCTAAGTGTTTCTAGAACATAAAATGTGCATTTAGACTGGGCTCCCTTTTTCTGACATTTAGAGAGAACTCTTAGATTTTTCTATGAAGAAAACAAAGCTTTATAGAACTATCACTTTTATATTTTATAATACATACGCACGCAATAAAAATAATTAAATTCTAAGAATAATAAGTAGACTTAAGTTTCTTAACAACAATATCTTTAACCACCACCCCCTGCTCAGTCTATCCCCTAAACAAAAGTCTAGGCTTTACCTAGACTACCAAAGACCAGTTGAATTGAAATTTCTGGAGGCAGTTTCATGAACGGCCTATCTCCAGTAAGCAAACTGATTCTACAATCAGTCTCTTAAGAGTCATCTAAACTGGAATTTCTAGGGGGATAAATAGTAATGAAAAAAATACAATAAAAATAAATATAAATAAAAGAAAATGGAATTTCTGTCACCCAAAGAATCAGAGCTAAATTAAATGGCTCAACAACTTTACTCATATCCATCAAGATCAGCAGAGACCCCACAGACATAGAAAGCCCCGCAGCCCGTGGGGGACACCACAGCTATTGTTGGCCAGAGAGCCTGGAAAGCTCTTGTGTGCAGCCCAGGAGCACTGTGGTCTGACTCCCAGGTCTGAGTCCCAGGCCTGCTTCTCAGCAGGCTTCCTGTGTTAGCACCATGGGAAAGGAAGTGTCTCATCTGCCCAGCTTTGATCTCTGGGGCCTCAAGGGCCCTCTTAATGGGCTCCAATTTGAGGCCTTTCTAACAACTCTAAAACAGAAGGAAAGCTGCAGTAGCAATCTTAATCATATGGAGACAGGGCAGTGCTAAGAGTCCCTTTTAGGTGCAGTTGAAAGAAAAACGAATTTCACACCTTGAACCAAATATCCTTTTGTGCATAAACTCTAACTTCATTCACTTATAGAATACACAAACAGTATTGGCTACCTATTTATTTTTAGTAGTGATTTAGATTTTAAATCTCACTGCTGTGAGTGGGACATAATTTTAAACAAAGTTTGGTCACTTAGAAGCATTACATGAAATACAACAATTGACTCACAGTTACAACCAAAAGATGAAATTCTACCTTCAAGTTATAAAGCAGAATTGGTAAGCTAGTCTAAATTGCATACTTCTAATAAATAAGAGGAAAAAATAACACTTACCTTATAAGGACAATGGGAGTCTTTCTTACAGACCATGGCAATATGCCCATTATTGTACAAAAAGAAGGGAATGTGCTCCTCTGGCAAGCGGATGCTGGCATAGTTAAACAGAGGTTCACCGGAAATGTCATGGGCCCCTGGAGAAGCCTCATCTTGGCTACTCAGTGGGATGTCATGCAGCAATATTCCAAAGACAAGCAGCATTAACATAGCAACCTCCAAACCTACAGATCACATCGCAAACATGATCATTAAGACATATCCTCTAAAAATCAAAGAGGTCAAGGGCTAAGCATAATTACAATGAACTTTGCTCCATCACTGAGTAATGTTCTTTTGTTCAACAAATATTCATTGTGTACCTGTTATGTGCCAGGCACTGTGTTAGGAGGTCTTACACTAAAAATATTTTAACTTCTATGACTGCAAATCTTTTTATAAGTAAGGTTTTATTAAGCCAAAAATGCTAGCCAAAAAAGAAGATGGTCTTGGGGCAGGGAATATAAACTCCCAGCAGCACATCTGCCATCCCAGAGTTTTTTACCCATCAAGTAGGGGGAAGAAGGAGGTGGCCTGAAAGAATTTACATGTATAGGTAAAGGGGTGGGGGTTAGGGAAGCACCAATTCAGAGCAGGCAGAGTCCGTAGGAAGAAATGCCAGCTCCTATGGATTGGCTGGGACAGGTCTGGAAAGCCCACGGGTAAACAAGCGAGGCTCCTGGGGTTTGATGGTGCCTGGCTGAAATAATCTGCAGAATAACCACCTCAAAATTAATCCAAAGTCCCAACAGACAAAACAGGAATGTGAACAGTCCGTTGTTAGCTGGCACACAGCCATTCACAGACTAACAGGTCTGTCTCTTTCTCTCACTTTCTGGCTCCTATAATTTAATTGAGAACATCTCAGATTTTTTTTCTTGTATCAGAGCTAAAATACAGAGGAGAACAAAGCATCAAAGACCCCTGCTCTCACGGAGCCTATAACCTAGTGCAAGAGACACAAAATAAACAATCAAACCAACAACTTCAGATGATGACGTGGGCTGTTATTCAAATAAACCAGGAGCTGGAAAACTTTTTCTGGAGAGGGCCAAAGAGTAAAATATTTTTGACTTTGCAGGCTGTAGAGTCTCTGTGACAACTATGGAACAGCGCCTTCGTCAGGAAAGCAGCCAAGGCCTGTGCTAAAGGAGTGCGGGGCGGGGGGGGGGGGGGGGGGGGGGGGGGGGGGGGGGGGGGGGGGGGGGGGGGGGGGGGGGGGGGGGGGGGGGGGGGGGTTGCGCAGGGCTGGGGGCTGTGTTATAATAAAACTTCATTTACAAAAATAGGAGGAAGGCCTTGATATGATCCAGTTTGTTGATGCCTGAAGAAAGACTTTAAAACTAGACCAACCAGGTTTGAATGCAGCTGCAGCTCCCTGAGTTGTATGACCTTGAGCAAGTTATTTAATGTTTCTGTGCCTCAGCTTTTTCATCTGTAAAAATGGAATTTATATTAAGCCTTCCTCATAGGGTTGTTGTGAGTTAAATATTGGTAAAGTGTTCCAATATTTAGAATGTTTAGATGTTCCTGCCATGTCAAATTGAATGTGTTTACCGAATAAATATTTAAAGCCATGTTGGATGGGGTGTGGGGTGCTCAGTAACATTTGAGCTGAGACCTGAATAATGTGGAGCAGGGAAAACATGCCAGGGAGACAGAAGAAAAAGGAAGTGTCATGGCTCTGAGCAAGTGTGTACGTGCTGAATAAAACTAATCACAAGCAGTATGTGAGACTATACTATGTGCCCGGTACTCTAGATAACAAGGATGCAGCAATGAACATGCAGTCAGAACTAAACTCCTTGCCCTTGTGAAGTTTGCCTTCTGGTGTGTATAATGATAATCTATGATAATAATAGCTAAGACTTAAAAACTCTAGGAGTGAAACCCAGGCAGTCCACCTCAGAGACTGGATCCTTAACTCTTCCTGTCCTGCTTTAGAATTGTAAAGAGATAATGGTCATAGACCTTCGTGTATTTCTAACTCATCCCATAAAGATTAAATCTCTTGGACCAGATTTCCCCTATATATGATAGACAATAATCACAGTATCATAGACAATATATAACAGACAATAATCATTCTTGGTTCACTGTAGTGTTATCTCCTCTCTATTAAGAAAACAAAAACTCCCTGACCAGTATAGCTCAGTTGGTTGGGCATCGTCTTGGCAAAGCGAAAGGTCACTGATCTGATTCCCCATCAGGGCACCTGCCTGGGATATAGGTTCAGTCCCCGGACAGGGTGCATTTGAGAGGCAACTGATAGTTGTTTCCCTTACGCATCTATGTTTCTCTCCCTCTGTTCTCCTTCCCTTCCCCCCTCTCTAAGAATAAAAAAATTAAATCTAAAAAAAAAAAAAGGTTTGCCATTGAGGCAACCTTTTTAAAAAGTTAAAAAAATAAAAGTGTTCTTTCCAGAAGGAGATAGAGCCCTATTACAGCTTAGCTGCTTCCCAGCATAGTCTGCTGTCACTGGGGCACACTGGAAAACCAAACTTTCAAAATCAGTCCTCATCAACTAGGCGCAGGGGTGTCTAAACTTTTGGCATCTCTGCACCACACTGGAAGAAGAGTTATCTTGGGCCACATTAAATACAATGAGACATGTAATCACACACACACAAAAAAAATCCACCTCATAATGTTTTAAGTAAACTTACAATTTTGTATTGGGCCACATTCACAGCCTTCCTGGGCTGCACATGGCCTGTGGGTCACAGGTTGGACACCACCGTTGGGGCAGTAAAGATGGAGGCTTTTAGGAACGTACTGTTATGTTCCATTAAGCCTCAAGTTCCAAGGCCAACAGATCATCACTGAACAATGGGAACACCAAGAAGAAATCCTTTCCCCTCGAGAGTGGTAAATATAATCATTTTACATTTCGGTGTAACTAAAGAGTATACTGTTATCTGTTGTAAAAGTGATCTGAATTAATCTTTTTGGCTAGAACTTTTATTAAACAGTCAATTGACAGCAATTTTATAAAATTTAAAAGTACATTTTAATAGTAACAGTATCTTATAATGAAAATATTTACCTCTTTAATACTCAGAACCACTCAGAAGCTGTTGTAATGTTTCAGATACACAAAACCTGTCAGAAATGAAACATATTACCTTAAAAAAATGGTGAAGTAGATTTTACTCTCCATGTGATATTTTGAATTAATGGAAATGTTAAGATAAAAAATAATTTATGATACACAAAAGGCCTGGCATTTAATAACATAAGGCCTAGCTTGGCTCCTGGTGCCCTTTCTTTGCCTTAATGAATACCAAGCTGCGGAGTTACAGGAACAACCCTCAACCAGACTAATGCTGAGCAGGAATGAGGTAGCCAATTTTACGCAAGCACCAACTGGTACAGGCAGGTAAAACATTCCTAGGAGCAAACAATTTGCAGGTAGTAATCCTACTCACCGCATCACACTACTATTTGAGCCTCACTGTTCAACAGACAGGACATCCTATCCTTTGACTCATCCTCCCCAGAAATAAAGTCTTTGTTATGACTAAGTCCTCCTGCCCTTTGGCTATCCAAGTTGGTTGTCCCGGAGGGAGATACAGCCGTAACTAAGCCATAGATCCCTGAAGACGTAATGATTACGTCACGGGAAAATCTCAAGACTCAGAACAGAAACCTGGTTTCTGCAGAGGGCATGTACCTACTTGCGTAAACTAGAAGCAGGTAGCTGCTTGTATAAGATATCACATCCCCAGGGTCTGGCAGAGGCCTTTGTGGTGTCAATCCTCCTGCAAGTCCCCCGGGGGAGGGGTGGGGCCCTTCTACAGCAGATAGAAGCTTTACCAGATGAGGTACTTCTTCCTTCAGCACAAAGCAGCTCGCTCCCTCCACTCCTGCATCCCTTGACTGGATTTCCAGAGGCCTAAAAGGGGGTAGACAAAAGGAAAATGCCTGAAAGATGATGAGAGGTGAAAAGCTGCGGCTGATGGGGACTACAGTGGGTGAGATAGAGCACTGCTCTGTGACAGACATGGGAAAGCTTAAAGATGGCAGTAGACAAATGAAAAGCTGCACACATCGGAGACTCACAACGATTCCTAAACAGCTTGCCCCGCCGTACCATAATCCTCATGGTCTGTACACGGGGGTGAGGGGATTGGGTTGCCTGAGACCTGGGGGACGTCTGCCAGCTCGGCTAGAACGTCAGTGGAGGAACCAGCACTGCGGAGTCAGCGGCGAGCGCCCTTCCGCTGCCACCAAGCCGCGACCAGGTTCTCCACCCCAGGCACTGCCCAGGCTGCCTCAAGGGAGGCAGAGATCCAGGGGCCCGCCTACGCCCTACCCCCGCTCCGCACCCCGCACCTTCCGACCTTAATCCCTGGCGCGCCTAAGAAAGGCCTGGGAAACCGGGTTCACGCGGCATAGGTCGGGAACCGGGAATCTTCCCCACTTGTCTTACCGTGAAGGGGCCGAGCGCCAGGAACCCAGCGGGCGGCTGCAGCCCTCCAGGGAGCCGCACCAGGAGTGGTCAGGGGCACCCACCAGCGCCCACGGCACGCCGGGAGCGACAGAGGCGTACGCAGCCGGACCACCGCGCGAAGGGGATGGTGAAGGTGCCGCAGTTCACAGGGCAGGTGCCACCTGGAACAAGGGGGTCAGGCGAAGCCTGCGGAGATTGTAGCTGCTCAGGAGGAGGGAGTCGTCCAGTACAGCTACAGGGGCTCACCGGAAACCTGCCCCGCAGAGCCAGACCAGGGGGCGCCAGGGAGCCACAGAACCTCCGCCAGCCAGCGCAAGGAGGCGGGGCGAGAACCAGGTCACAGAGCCTACCCGGGTGCCGCGCCAGCTTCAGGGGCTGGGCGAGCCCCGGTCCCGCACTCTCCCCCGAGGTCTGGGTGCGAGCTTCTGCAGAGCTGTAAAGTGCGGCGGGACTTGAAGAAGCCCGACTGTCCTCTCGGGCACCATTGGAGGACACTGGATAGGGTGGTGAAAAACCTGACTCTCCTCCATTCTGATTGAGTTGCAGCGAGGCAAATTTTGTTTTCTTCACTGGGGCAGAAGCCGCCCTAACTCTCAAATCTGGAGCACTTTCTGGTGATGAGGTTTCTTTGGAGTCCATGAGCATTATATACTAGTGTTCTTGCCTCTCTGTGCTATCCAAAAACCAATCAAATTCAAATGCTACTTCGTGGAGTTTAATTTTTATCATTTTATTTTATAATTATTAAATTCTAATTGTTTAGTTTTATTATTTTGTTATAATAATTTGCCCATCTCCCACACTGTCTCGTATAGAGCATACTAGAGTTGATCAATACTGATTCAACTAGAAAGGATTGCACGAAGGTTGATACAATCAAAATAAACTTAGGCACACACACAAAGTCACCAGTATTAATGATAGAATCATAAACACGACACTTTACTTCCAAAGGCTTACATTCTTTTAAAATGTTTTTAGATGCTATTATGAGAACTGCTATGAGTTCCATTAGCAATCTTACAAATTAAGATTATCTGGATTTCTTTCAAATAAAGCAAATATGGTATTTGACGTACACCAGTCATTGTTCTGAAGCACTTTACAGTACTAACTCCTTTACTCTTTATGTAAAAGACTTTGTCTATTTCATACTTTGCCCACCCCAAATGACAGTAATTTTCAAAAATGATTTTCTCGGCTTCTTTGCCACCATCCTATTTTTGTCATATACAGGAAATGCAGCTTTCCTGTTAACTGATTTAAAATGAAGTCGTTAAAAAAATTTTTTAACAGGCTGGTTTGCCACTGAGTTACGTAAAATTGAAACTATATATGTATATACATAATTAATATATAGTTTTAAAAAATAATACACCAGAAAGGCTTATAAAAAATAGGCTGGACTCTTTGTAAGGACATTCAAGCCCATTAAATTGCTGTGACATGCACATACCACTATTTTAAATGACTACATATTAAGCTGTGGTCACTCAGACTCAGAGGAAACATGATAGGGATTTAAGAACATGAAATTGAGTTCGGTATTACTGCAACAGTCATTCTCAACATAGAATCCCCCCTAAAATATCCATGTTAAACTTTAATTTTAAGCTTTCTTCAAATTAACATTATAGTAAACTCAAATGTTTAATAGGAGACCGATTGAACAAACTATGGCATATCCACACAATGCTGAACTATGCAGTTGTGAAAAAGGATTGAGGAATATCTCTATACATTGCAGGACATATTGAGTGGAAAAGCACAGTGGAAGGGACATGTATATACAATCAGATAACTTCTCTGAATATCCATTATATATATGCGACTTTAGAATTATGTAAAAACTTTACATTATAAAACAAAATTAAATTTTTAAAAAGCAATTCTTGATAATTGAAAGAAAATGAGTCTAAATGCTCTCCAGTTGTGGCATACCACATCAGAACTATCCCAAGTGACTTATTGTAGAAATGATAGAGATCTGATCAGATCGCTGGGGAGTAGGGAGGGGCTGTAGGAGGCCAAGGCAAGGGTAAACAGTCTAGGACTGGATTGGCTGAAAAGCTGAATGCCTCCAGAGCTCATTTTTATCAATATGACCACAGATTTTTTTTAAAACAATACGTATTTAAAAAAATTAAAATCGTGCCCTAACTGATGTGGCTCAATTGGTTGGGCATCGTCCCGTAAAAGGTCACGGGTTCAATTCCCAGTCAGGGCACATGCCTGGGTTGAGGGTTCAGTCTCCTGCAACAGGCAGCCAATCACTGTTTCTCCCTCACATCAGTGTTTCTCTCCCTCTTTCTCCCTCCCTTTCCCTCTCTCTAAAAAATAATAAATACTTAAAAAAATTAAGATCGTAATTTCAAAAGAGACAAATGGGCATGGCATTGTATAAAACTGCCATTCTCTGCCCATATAGAAGCAAGAAGAGATTTTAATATTAAGCAAACAGAAAACCTTCCCATTACCTCTATTGATGTAAGAACATCCAAACCTGTAGAAAAATTTTATAAGCGTTTATTAAAGTTTACGTCAGCAAAACTGAGGTCATGCCCAGAAGCAAGATCTCAGTGGATTGAGAAAATGGCAGTTCTCACTTTATATATTTAGAATCAAAGAAGCGTAAAGAAGGTTAAATGAAATCCATTCATGGTAGATTAAGGAGGTGGGAGAAAGCAAAGCAGGTAGGGGGAATCTCTGGGATTCAAACAAAAGCAAAATGGAGAGATACACACATCTGCATTGATGGGTACTGGAGAGTTAACATTTAACATACAGAAAACAGAGATGGTATTCAGGCAACAAGATTACAATGAGGAATTCAAGTGCTGCTCCCGTGAGGGTGGTTATACCTCCAAGAGGTCTAGAAAAGATTACTCAAGCATTTCAAAGGTATGTGAACCTAGATGCACAAGAACAATGGACACTCAGCCCGATACTCTCAGCATCCATCCATATTGTCACAAATGGCAACATTTCATCATTTTTATGGCTGAGTAGTATTTCCCTATACATATGTGCCACCTATTCTTTAATCATTAGTCAAAAAACATTTACATTGTTTCCATGTCTTGGCTATTGTGAACAGTGCTGCAACGAACATAGGGGTACATATATCTTTATGAATAAGTGTTTTCCAATTTTTTAGGTAAATACCCAGAAGGATTGCTTGGTCACAGGTAGCTCTATTGCTAATTTTTTAAGGAACCTCAATACTGTTTTCCACAGAAGCTGCACCCACTAACAAGGTGCAAGGGTCCCTTTTCTCCACAACCTCTCCAACACTTATTTTTTGTTACTGATAACACAAGTGTGAGGTGGTACTCATTGTGGTTTTAATTTCCATTTCCCAAATAGCTAGTTATATTTCACTCATATGTAGGATATAAAACAGAAAGCAACAGATGAACAAACTAACTCACAGACACAGACAACAGTATGGTGATTATCAGAGGGGAAAGAGGGTGAGGGAAGGATGAAGAGGGGGAAAAGGGTCAAATATACAGTGATGGAAGGAGACTAAATTTCGGGTGGTGATCACACAATATACAGATGGATTATTATACACTTGTATACCTGAAACTTATGTTATTAACCAATGTTATCCAAATAAATTTAATTTTAAAAAAGAACAATGTAAACGACTCACTTAAGGCAAAGATAAACATTTTATTAAGAGAGCTATAGGTGTGACTATCCACTGTGACCTACCCAGTTAGGAATTTTGGATCCCATCAGCCTGTGCAGTTATTATCTTGTCATTGGGCTTGTCAGGCCTTCCAAGTAGCCCCCTGAGCTTGTCCAGTTTTCTACATGGCACCTTTTTTGTTCATACCTCTTAGTATTACTTGAGCATTCTAAAATTAAATTTATCTTACTAGGGAATGGAGCAGTGTGATGAATAAATTCTGGACAGCACTAAGAGCAAATTCTCTGCATTGCAAGTGTGGTATTTGGAAGCATTTGGGATTTTTGTGTGTTTTGAAAAAGGCATTTAATATTAAGAAGAAATATATTTTTAAGTTTCATTCTATCTTGCTGAAAGATCTTGATTGGTTAAAAGGTAACATGGATGCATGTAAAAAGCAATAGCTTAAAAGTACTTTAGGGATCAAGATGCAGAGTTCAATGGTACAAGCTATATGAACTTAAAAATAGAGGATAACATATCTATAGAAATACTATAAGACTTTTAGAAGAATACTTTGATACTATTTAAGGTTTTTAAAAGATACAAATCATCCTTACAATTACCAGTTAGTTACAATCAGTAAGTCTTAAAATTGTTTTCCAAACTAAATCTTCATTAGATAAAACTATGCTTAATACTAAGTCTTAATAACTCATACAAAATTAGGGCTTATACTCATTTTTTTTTTGTAATAGACTTTAAAGATTTTATTTATTTATTTTTAGAAAGAGGGGGAATGAGGAAGAAAGAGGGAAAGATGATGTGGGAGAAAAACAGCAATTGGTTGCTTCTCTCACGTCCCTAACTGGCCCACAACCCAGGCATGTGCCTTGACTGGGAATCAAACCAGCAACCTTTTGGTCTGAAGGCCCATGCTCAATCCACTGAGCCACACCAGCCAGGGCTATACTCATTTTCTTCAAATATGAATTCCAAACTTATACAAGTTATATTATCTTCATTAAACAATACTACCCCCCTTCATTGGTACTGAACACTTTATGTTAAAAATGAAATGCATTATTACTATTTTAAAATCTTTATTTAAATTAGATCCATGCTTATTTACATTATTTCATTTAAAATATTTATAATATCAATCTGTAGTTGAAATCATACTTTCAGCCCTTTACAAAATATATAGTTTAAAACTGAATTGAAAAAATTAATTTCAAAAATGAAAATGAAATATTATGGTACATTAGTAAAATTTATGCATACTAAACAAATAGTAGTAAAACAAGATTCAAATATCTACAGTCATTTTCTCTTTTTTTTCTTGTGGCTATTTCTAAAGACTATAAATCATATACATTTAATAAACATTTGAATAAAACTCTCAATAAATCAAATGACAATTGAGGGATCACGAGAAGAAAATTTTTCCTGAACATTTTCCTTTTTACTTACTTTACTACAAAAACTAAAGTTTCCTCAGATCAGAAACTACCCATATTTGGAATATCTTAAATCACAATGTAGATACATTTGATACATTCCCATGTGTTAAAAACACTGTAACATTGGATGTTCTCAAAAAAGAGGCAAAAGAAAAGAATGAATTAGTATTCTCAAATCCACTTCCTAAGAGTTGGAAGGATGACTATCATATGTGCTTAGATGTCTATACATTAAAAAAAAGTTCATACCTTTTACTTTCTTTCATATTTTTGAAATTAAGATTTATAGTATCTTTCTGTTTTCTCCCAAGAATGGAAACCTCTCACTGCAAACTGCATTATCTATTAAAATGTAAATATTACTTTACTAAAATTTGCACAGAGAAGTCTTAGTGACAAAGCAAGATATGGCAACCAATATTAAATACGTATTCTGTTACTTGGTGGAGTTTTATTAATGTAAAAGACTAAGAGAAGAGAATGTTTAGTATTATAAAATTGGAAGTTATAGGAATTTTATTTCAATCTTCACAACTAAAGGGTTCTTTTCCCCCTCACTAATGGATATTTTAAAAGAACAATTTCATAATTCCTAAACTTCTAGTTTCAAACCCTTGACAGAATTTTGAAATTAATTTTCTTATACCTTCTTATTCTGTACATTTCTTATTGCTATCAGTCTTGTCATTACCTGTCAACCAGATATTTAAAAAAAAATAGTAATAATGTGGCAAAAAGCTATTACACTGATTTTACCACTAAAATACAGAAAATTAATTTTATGAATTTGGTTCACACTGAAAGAATATTTAATAATGCTAAACATTAGAGATCCAGCAGCAGAAATACTGCCTGGAATACCAAAAAAAAAAAAAAAGGTAACTTGAAATGCCCTGAAAAGCATTCAAACTCTTCAAGATGGTTTAATTAATACTACATAGTTCTAGTGTTGAAAATTTAACTAAAAATTAAATGAGTTTTATTTGCAAATAAAGGCAGATAAATGACTTGCAGTAATAAAAAGTATTAAAATATTTCACAAATACAAAACACAGCCTGGTTTACTTTTGAACAAAATAACATTTAAAAGAAGGCATAGCTATTTTTTAAAACTATCCTGCACTATTTTGTTTTTAAAGGTTCCAGAAAAAAAAAAATAAATCACATAGAATTGCAAATGCCAAATTTAAATTAACTCCTATAATTTCTTTTTTAATGAATATTCTGTAATATCAAACATTCATTTTTATATGCCAAAATAAGGCTTTACAAAATGTAAAAAATTTTAAAGAGGTTATATTAATAATTTTATTACTTTGATTCATTTTACAGGGTATTAAAAACAAAACCTGTTCAAAAACAATTGTTACTGATACCATCACAAACCATGTTTTTTAAAAGATTTTATTTATTTTCAGACAGAGGGAAAGGGAGGGAGAAAGTGAAGGAGAGAAACATCAATGTGTAGTTGCCCCTTGCATGCCCCTGCTGGGGACCTGGCCTGCAACCCAGGCATATGCCCAGATTGGGACTCGAACCACTGACTCTTAGGTTTGAAGGCTGGCACTCAACCCACTGAGCCACACTAATCAGGGCCCATCATAAATCTTTATAAGCACATTTTTTTCCTTTATGTAACCATGCCTAGATAACTTTGAATAGTTACACCTTTCTCCAGACAGGTAACAAATTTGTACAGACTTAATTATGGTATCTGGGTGAAATAAATGTTCAGACCACAAAAGTTTTTAAATTCAAATTATTCATCCTTTAAACTTCTAAGTCAGTGTGATTTCTACTTACTTTAAAGAAAAAAATTAGTTCAAAATTTAATAACTAGAAGTTTAATAATTTTTTATACTTGGACACTTAATGTCCTTTTTCATAAGTAGTAATTAGAAATGTTGAAGATTTAAGTGTGAAAGATTTCAAAGTATCACTATGTTACTAATCACTCATTAAATGTTCTTACTATATACAAACACATATAAATTATAGATACAATTAGTTATAGATTTATCTATAATACAATGTATGAACACCATTCTCCTTCCTTAACCATATTGATATAAGGATAAAGTAATAAATTTCTGTGCTATTCATGGCAAAAAAATGCTTTAAAAATAAATCTTTAAAGATAGTTTCAAAAATAAAGTTCAAATATTGCACAAAATAATTTAACTGCAAATATTACTGTATATTATAAAACAAATTATTTTTTTCAAATTTTGACATCTGCAATAAAGTCCACTTTCTAATTATAAGAGAATTTATTGGAAGTTTGCATTTAGCTATTAAATATTTGTATTCAGTTTGATGGGAATGTAACTTTCAGAAATTAACTGAGCCTTTGTCTTAAAAGTTCATCTATTTGAGTCTTATACATATTTTTTACATCTTCAAGATCTAATCGAAGTTCTTCCGCCTCTTCTGCTTTTTCTCCATACATCTGCAGAATAGTATTGTATCTTTGATCCAAATCCTACAAAATACATTTGTTTACAATTTGTAAAATAACTCTACACAATGTCTTGATTATATGTATATTATCATAAACAAGTCACCAATAAACACATTATAATCTAAATAAAAGTATATAGTCAGCTCTTATAAAAATCAAATTCATACTCCAGCAGGTTGGAATAAATAGCAAGTAAAGGAATAAAAAAAAAAACAAACCCTAAGCCAAACTGCTATCGATCTTATCATATCTTTCCAATAAACTGTAATTTCCCCCATATGAAGCTTAGTCAGTGCTTTCTCTCATTAATTTAAGGACATTTGATGAAATTTAGTCATTTCAGTTCATTGTGGTATATACCCGGCATTTACCCTATTGGAAAAATAAAAAAACAAAAATTTCATATATGGCTTAACCATGACTACTAATACAAAAGACAGTATTATAAACGAGCCTTGGCCAAATAAAATCTAGTTATTTTCCTATATGAGATTATAAATGATTGTGAAAAACACTCTGAATGTATAATGTGATAAGCATAAAAGATTTACCTTTAAAATTCTTTACTCAAACACTAACATTGTAATTTTCAAAGAAATCATTAGCATATACATCATTTTACGTACACTATAAAAATGAGATTTAGTAACTGGATTAAAATATCATACATTCATCCTTAAGTGAAGAATACTTACTCTTAGCTGAGTTCGAAGTTTGGGTATCTCCTTTACTTTCTCTTCAAGTTCATCATTTTGATTTGTTAATTTAACTAGCTCTTCAGCCATCAGTGAGCGTGTTTTTTCTAGATTGCCAATTTCTAGCTGTGAAACATTACCAGAAAGTAATTTAAATCAAAATACATCTTGCTTAACGGATCAACATATAACCAATTAGGTACCTATTTCTTAAGTAAAAGGAAATAGTGGCAAAAAAAAGGGTTTCAACTTTCTTCAGAGGTATACCATTTATAGAGTTTACTATGACTGACAGACTACCAAAGAAGTTTAATTTGGGCCCTCAAGTACAGCATGCTGGACTATATAAACATAAGTATTAAGATTATTCTAATCTATTTTTTCCTAATTCATGAACATCTTTGCCCTGGCTGGTGTGGCTCAGTGGATTGAGTGCCAGTCTGTGAACTAAAGTGTCGTTGATGCGATTCCCAGTCAGGGCGCATGCTTGGGTTGCAGGCCAGGTGCCCAGTAGGGGGTGTGCAAAAGGCAACCACACATTGATTGATGTTTCTCTCCCTCTCTTTCTCCTTCCCTTCCTCTCTCTCTAAATAAAAATAAATGAATTTTTTTTTTAAAGAACATCTTTAACAGAGTAATATTTTCAACTCACATAAGTCACACAATGGGAAGAAAAGATTAAAGTTTTACATTTACTTCTATACTTTTTCATTTTTCATTTACTTTTTTCGTTTACTTTTATAGTATATTTAAGTTTTCCAATACCTGTAAATGAGTAATTTCCCCTTCCCTTAGCTTTAGCTGAGACTGTAGATTTTCAATAATGCTGGATCCGGCCCCCATCTTTACAGTATCATAAAGATTGCTTCCATTTGCTGATAGGGACATTTGTCCAAGGGAGTGATCATGAGACTCATCCTATGTTAATTAAGAAAGTACATAATTATTCAGTTATTATAGATTGTGTTCCATTATAAGGTTCAAACAAATGATTCTGTCAATTCTTGCTTTAGACAGAGAGAGAATCACCTGAGACAGAAAAGATGCTTGTAGCCCTGCCATCTCAGCTCCACTTACTGAACCTGATCGTGACATTGTGGGAGTGGTAGAAACCGAAAACGGCTTCCGTTCCTTAAGGAGTGAGAAAAAATATTCAGTTCAGATTAAAGAGCAAAATGGTAAAAAACTAAGAATGTTTTCTAGGATTAATGACAGCAAAACTCATTCTAGCTTCCTCCTACAGTTATAAATATAATTTCTAAAGTCTTAACCTTGCAAGGCACAATATTTAGCAATTTAAAAGAAGAGACAGACTTGATCAAATCATCTCAGGATCCATGTACATTGCAACAACATAATTTGGTTTATTTTTAATGGAATGAGAATGTTCTTGTTGAAACAATTATATGAACTAACTGTTTCACATTGTATAACATAATACCAATTAAACCTATTTCTTTAGAATAAAATTAGAAATGAGTATTATAAACCATAAAGTTTCTGACTTATCCATTTTATTTTTAGTGTATTTTTTAAAAATTCCAAATAAATTCAAAGTGTAACTCAATATACATACAAGTAGTTTTAATATATTAACTACCAAGTCACACCAATCCTTTAAATATAGGAAACTCCCTTTATAAAAATTACCCTCATTAACCAGAAAGAAAGTGAACAAGTTTTACTCCCAAAGTACCTACAGACCAAATGAGGTACATTAATCTCAGTGAGAGACCACAAAATTCATTTAAAAAGAGGTTTTGTAATTCAAATCCTAGAAATTACAGATCTCTTTGTATAAACTCAAATTACTTTGGATCCACTCTGAACAGGACACTGATCATCCTACGAGAATTAATTCATCACCCTGTTGATTATAGACATAAGAAATGGTACTTACAACATTAATTAAAAATTACAAAACAATGAGAGTTACTAACTGGTTACACCAAAAACAAAATGAGACAAAGTTCAATACCTTTTCTTTTATTGCTTCTTGAGTAAAAACTGCTTTCTTCCTTTCTTGTTCAACTTTCATTTTCTCCATTTCTAATTGACTATTTAACAGCGCCTAATAGAGAAAAATAGTTAGATAATTCCTATGATAGTAAATCACCATCATAAGTCAATCTCAAAGTAAGGCGCATAAAGTATATACTCCTATTTGTTTTACTACTAAAAACCAAGTTCCAAAAGCAGTAAGCTCACTCATCTCATCTCGTCATCTCATCAGTTCACTGCCATCCCCAAGCATTCACTAATGGAAGCCCTAGGAGGTGAGCGAACACTAAGAGCAATACCTTTTCTTTCCTTGTCTGTTCAAGTGTTCTTGCATATTCATCTTTTAGGTTTTCTAATTCAACCTGGAACCTATTAAGCCAAAGGGAATGAAACAAAACAAAAAAGATGATAGTACAAACTATTACAAACTCACTTCTTTATTAACTCCAGTTATGTATTTAGTAGTCATTTTCATTACCAGATTGATTTTCCAACTATTTTTTCCAGATGACTTGTGTTTTACTCAGAAGCCAAACTACTACCTTTGTGCATTTTATTTATTCATTCTTTGGGTTAAGATTTCATTTAAAAAGAGAATTTCCAAAAATAATTTTGAGTACCACTATTCTATAGTAGGTTCAGATTCTGCAAAAGCTTGTTAGGGAGTTCTATGAAAATGTTTGCAAAAGTTCAGATATTTTACTTTATAAACCATTTTTACTTGACAACTTATTTTAAAAGTAAAATTTCCAATAAATAACTGAGGGTGTTAAAATAAAGTTATAGTTTAAGGAAAAAAAAAGAACTGAGGGTAAAAATACACTAATCATAGCCTCGACATAATTTCAGACAGATGGATTTTATAGCTTGTGGTTTCCGAAGAACCAGGACATTTATTTAGAAAGATTGAAACATTGCTAAAACCCTTGTAATATAAAAATATCGTCAATGAATGGTCTCCAAACTATTTTGTGGTTATAGACTCCTTTAACGTATCTGATTAAAATAATGAATCATTTCCCTAGAAAATGCAAATTCAAACAAAACATGCTACACAATTTCAAGAATACATGTAAGATTCAATGAATCCAAGTACTATATCTTACTATAATATCCTGTTACTAATGACTATAACATTAAATGCTGAAAGTATGTATTTTACAATAGTTCTCAGTGCCAAGAAGCTAAAAGCCAACAGCATGTTTTTAAGTGCTTTAAAATGTCATAAAGCTACCAAAAATAACAATCAAGAAATATGCTCACCTATTATTTTCATCTTCCAGTTTTCTTAACCTATTTTTCTCCGATTCTAGCTGGGCCAGAAATCTACTGTTCTCCTGTCTTAAGAGAGAATTCTGTGACTCTATGGAAGACACTTGAATTTTGTTGGCAAGGAGTTCTTCTGTAGCTGCACGTTCTCTTTCAACTGCTGCTGCCAACAATGTCTGAGATTCACCTGAACAGAGGATAAAGGAAGAAAAGTCACTTATGAATATACCCAAGAGGACCAGATACCAAGTCAGTTCTCACTTTTAATAATGCAAGTAGCCACACTTAAAACTGTAACTGCTTATTGCTTGAGGCAGGACAGCCTACAGAGACAAAGGAACTAGTCTTAATTTCTACCTGCTTTCCCCCCAAATATTTTAATTTAAAAGTGGAGTTATATATGAAAAGAGCAATGGCTCTGGCTGATATGACACAGTGGACTGAATGCCAGCCTGTGAACCAAAGGGTTGCTGGTTCAATTCCCAGTCATGGCACATGCCTGGGTTGTGGGCCGGTCCCCGGCTGGGGGCATGCAGGAGGCAACCAATCTATCTCTCTCTTGAACATCACATTTTTCTCCCTCTCTCTCTCCTTCCCTTACCCTCCTTCTAAATATAAATAAATAAAATCCTTAAAAAAAAAAAGAAAAGGGCAATGGATCAACAAATGATGCTGGGGCAACTGGACATGCATCTGTAAGCCCACTCCCCCCAAAGCATTGCAAACTAAACTTCTCACTGTATATGAAAATGAACTGAAAATGGATCATAAAGTTGAGTATAAGACAAAACTATAAAATTTTTAATAAAACATAGAAATATTTAGGATCTAGAGATAGTTAAAGAATACTTAGGTCTGACACCAAAAGAGCCATAAAAAGAAAAATTAATATTCCCAGACAAGGAAAAAAAACCCTAAAGGAATTCACCACCACCAAACTGGTATTATAATCAATGTTAAAGGGACTTCTTTAAAAGAAGAAAAAAATAATAAAAAGTATGAAAGAGGAAATATCACAATAAAAAAGTCTCACTGTCGAAGGGAAACACATAATAAGAGCAGTAGATCAAACTAACACTACAGCTAGTACAAAGGTTAAAAGGCAAAAGTAGAAAGACCATGTGTAATTACAACAGTAAATTAAAGAATACATGGCAAACACACACACACAAAGAAAAAATAATGACAAAAACATAAATGTGAAGGGAGTGCACAAAAACCGTAGTGATTTTAGAATGTGTTTGAACTTAAGAGGCCATCAACTTAAAACAGACTGCTATAAATGTAGGTTGATATAAATGAAGCACATGATAACCACAAACCAACAATCTACAAGTGATATACGAGCAATAAAGAGAAAAGAATCCAAACACAACACTACAGAGAGTGACTCATTTAGACATCTAATGAGTCTGCTGAAGACTGTGAGAAAGCCACTAACCTAGTTCACCCCTCAGGATTTCCAGTGAGTAGCCCAGAAAAGGGAAGTGACTTGCTCCAGACTACCTGGCTGGGTGATTAAAAACAAAACAAAGCAAAGCCTTGCTTCTAGGTCTCCTGACACCCATTCAGGTCTGCTTTCATCACTACACCAAATTTTGTATCTGTCGAAGCAATGGTCTTGTTGTTGATGTCTCTCTAATTACATGATTTTTCATGAATTTACTAGTTTCTGGGATATCTAGTAATACTATCAGTCTGTGCTTGAATAAACATCTTGGGAAGATAATTTTCTTTTTATTAATAGCACAGAAAGGCAAACTGGGACATTTCTGTAAAGAAGCAGAATATAAAATCTTAAGATTCCATAGCATCTGAATACTCAATTCAACCTTGATCCACCTTAGACCTAGTTCTGCTCTTGGAGTTCTGCCATTAGCTAGAATCATATCTGGCGTCTACCTTCAACATTATTGAAGACAAGCTAAAAAAAAGGTCAGATTTAGCATTGAACAAGGAAAAAAATGAGTGCAATAGTCTGTAAAAATGAATGAAAAAATAACATGGATGTATTTTAGGCAGTATCTGATCCATTGTGTTAGGGAAAACAAGTGGTTTTGAGAGTCAATTAAGATGTTAGAAAATAAATATAAAACAGAAGTAAAAATCTACAAGTTAGACAAAATATAACATCAGATCAGTGATTTTCAATTTCAGACCATTACCCTAATTCCATAAACAAGGTGAAAGGGCTTCTGCATTGAGTTTAAGAACTAAAGCAGTTACCCAGCCTATCAGTGAGACTCTTCTCTAACTTCTCCCACGACGATGTCTGGGACCCTAGTGTTGCTTGCAAATTTTCTATCTGTCGAAGCAATGGCCTTGTTGTTGATGAAACATTTTGACTGAGTTCCTGGTTTCGATTCTCTGCTTCCTGGAGTCTCTGAATCATGAAATTCTTAAGTTATTACCACCAACAGCAGCAATAAAAACAGAAAGAAGAAAACAACAACTAGCAAATAAACTTTATGGGAGATTTCTGGAAAAAATTATTTCTCCAAGATAGAATTACTTTTTAAATGAAATTATTTCCAATTATTCAATCCTTAAGTTCGAGTTAAGTTGAATAACTGAGTATATAAATAAATGCTTCTGTACAAAGCATTTTCTAAGACAAAGATAGCCTTTGATCATCTTAATGTAAAAATGAGTATCATTCAAACCTCCCTGTAATTTCTTCTTCATCCAAATACTTCTAAGTATTTATAAAAACATAAAGATCAATTTGAGTTGTGTTTTCTCTCCCTTTTCTTATGCATGTTCACCTATCAAAAATTAATAAAGCAGTACCATAAAAACTGGGCACTGATTATCTGCCCCACAGTAATCAGACTGATAATTAATAAACTAGGTATTACAAATGCAAAAACAATACTAAATGCACAATAAATCTATCATGATAACATTATTTTCTATAAAATAGAATTAGGATTTTTTAAGGTTCCAACTCTGATTTTATTGACACGAGCCACACACAAAAAAAGAAATAAAGAAATCAGCAAATGATACATATGGTAATAATCCTCTCAGTTCTATAAGCATTACCCCACTGAGTAATGCTTTTATTTTTAGGAAAACATATATTAGATGTGTATTCAGGAAAACTGTGACAGCACCTGCTGGAGTTCACTGATCTCGTGGCGTAAATAATCCTCTTTTCTGGCGGTTGCCTGTTCTGCACGTTGCAGGGCCAGCCTCAGGTTCCCCACCTGTATGAGGAGAACCAAAACACTATCACAGTCTCAAGCATTGTCTATAACTTCCTGCTAACTACATATTTTGTGTTGTGCTGACCTACAGTTCACGTATAATACTCTACACTATCCAATGAGTTTTTACATAGGATTATCACACACCCTATTCATCAAGCAATTCCAAAACTGTATATATGTTCAATATGTACTGTTAGGCCAAAATATATATATACATATATATAAATATAAATATATATATATATAAATATGTACAAGGCCCAACCACTGCCCCACCTCACAAGACAGGAGGAGAGACAATGCATCCATAAATGTCTACAGTGCAAGCAGAATGTGATGGCTGTATTACCTATGAAAACTAGACCTGAGAATTCACTCTATGGAAGCAATCTCTATAAACACACAAAGATGTTCCCTACATGGTAGTTTATTAGCAATAACACACAAAACATGAAATAGTCTAAATATCCACCAGTAGTAGTTCAGTTTTGCAAACCTTAATACAACATGAATATACCCATTAAAAGACATGATTTAATCTTAAATAAAAAACTAAAAAATATATAATATATAATATCAAATATAAGGGGGGAGAAAATACAGACAACTGTAATTGAACAATAAAATAATTTTTAAAAATATATAAAAATATGTATATGGAAATAAGAACAAGAAGGTAAGACCCAAAATTGACAGTATGCATACGGTGATGATTTTATGAATGATAATGCCCTACACTATTACCTCCCATCCCTCCAATTTTTCTTTGTTATTCTCCTAGTGTATTTTTAATTTAAAACATTAATAATTTTTCTATCCCAGTGATAGAGTAGCAGAAATACAAGGGGTATATGGAACATGGCATGATTTTTAATATCAAGGTATTGATTGGTATTATAGACAACCTAAATATCCATCAATAAGAACTGACTGAATACAATGAAGTATTTTATTATAACTGTAAAAAGAAATTTTTTAAAAAGCTCCATGTTTTATGATTATTTAAATAAGTGCTTCTTCACAAAACATTTTCTTACATAAAGATAGCCTCTGATCACATCAGGGAGTGATTATCAAGATACTTTATTGTTGGGGACCACTCTGTGTGGTTTCAGAGATGGTAGCTCCTTGAGAGCAAGCCTTGAAAGAGGCCAGTAAGTCTCACTAAAAAACCAGGAAGCGCAGGTGGCAGGCCAACACCGAGGGTTCCCATGGGAAAATCAGGCCTGATAAGTAAATACATTGTGTCCTTTGAAGTTTGCTTTGCTTGGAATAGCCCTATTGATATAAACTGGATATTTAAGTTCAAGGCATAAGGAGTAAATGCCTTATCTCATGAAACATGTCTTAAAGATCATCTGGTGTCAGCATGACTAACAGACTCAGACCCTGAGGCAGAGCTGTGTTCCTTCAATTGTTATCTATAGATAATACCTGTTTTTCTATGACTATAGCCTTTTAACATTGATTGATGAGCTATGCATGTATGCTGTGTACACCTACACATACCATTCCCAATAAAAGCCGCTTGGTAGAAGGGTTCAGGGCATTCTCTTCTAAAGGGAATCGCCATCCCCTTTTCCACCAGAACAGTAAGATTGTATCCGGGACAACTTATTCTCATCCATGGAAGCCAGGAGAGATCTGTGGAACCGAGTTCTACTACACTTTATTTCGTAAATAAAGCAAACTATGTAAGTAGTAAAACAGTATAAGTAGTAAACCATATTTTCTGCAAGAAGGATGAGAGAGACACAAATAAATATGTGTATAAGTGTATGGGTGTGAAATGTATAGAGAAATGTATATTTCCTTGCATTTACAAATAGAAACATTGAAAAAATAAGCCAAGCACCAAGAAATGGTAATTTATAGGCAAATAAAAGGAATGGGGAGGGGCTAAGCTAAAAACAAATGTCTCAATATTCTTGCTATATAGGTCTCACTTTGGAATCATGTAAATGCTTTAGATATTCATGTAAAATTAAGTCAAAAGTGCATTGGGTCAATGAGTCTTTTCAACAAACGGTGCTGGGAAACTGTATAGCCACATGCAAAAGAACTAAATGTGAAAGTTAAAAGTATAAAACTTTTAGAAGAAGTCAAAATCTGCATAACCTTAAATTAAGCAACAGTTTCTTAAATATGACACCCAAAAGCACAAGTGACAAAAGAAAAAAAAGGTAGGTTGGACTTCATCAAAATTAAAACACTTTGTGCATCAAAAGGACACTATCAAGAAAGTGAAAGACAACCTACAGAATGGGAGAAAATATTTGCAAATCCTACATTTGATAAGGGACTAGTATGTAGAATATATAAAAATAAAAGGACAACTCAATTTAAAAGTAATCAATGGATTTAAATATTTGAATAAATTTCTCCAAAAAGGATATATAGTGGTCTATAGTCACATAAAAAGATGCTCAGTGTCATTAGTCACTGAGGAAATGTAAATCAACATCACAATCAGACACTACTTCACACCCACTACAAGGGCTACACTGAAAAAAATCGAGAATAACAAATACTGGAAAAGATGTAGAGAAATTAAAACTCTCATATATTGCTGGTGGGAATGTAAAATAATGAAGCTGCTGCAGAACACTTTGGCAGTTCATCAAAAAAGTTATAGAGTTATCATATGACCTGAGGGTATATATCTAAGAGAATTTAAAATACAGATGCACACAAAAACCGTAAATGAAGGTTTAAAGCAGCATTTTTCAAATTAACAAAAAGTGTAAAAAACACAAATATCCATTAACTGATGATTCTATAAGACAAAGTGACAAATTTTGAAATTCTTCCTTCATCTCAGGTCCATGGAGTTACACAGATTCTCCTTAAATTATATGCAATGTTTAGTATTTATCTGCATTTGTGCATTTCTCAGTTACAGGGTCCTCAGCTTTCATAACATTTATTCTCAAATAAGTCTGAAATTCACAAAAAAATTAAGCAATACTAGCATAACATAGCATAATTTAACAAGTTTTAAAAAACATACAATTAAGTTTGCCCAACAAGATTATAAAGGAAATATAACACAAGCACCACTAAATAAGGTTTGACTAAAACTAACTAATGGATTCTTTAATCTGCACAAGCACAAAGATTTAAAAGACAAATTTAATTCATATTCATTGCTTACTTGAATGGCTAATGCTTCTTGCTGCTGACGGGCTTCTTCTTGGACCTTCTCTAATGCTGCAGAAAGTTCTTCTTTAGCTTTGATTTCATGACTCAAAGCAGCTTCCTGTGCCTCACTATCCTTTGCAGCATTGGCTTTGTGGAGATCAGTAAGTTCTCTTAAAAAATCAGATTGGTAAGTTTTATTTAAAAAAAAATACACAGCCCTGACTGGTGTGACTCAGTGAGTTGAGCGTCCTTCTGCAAAACTAAAGGTTGCTGGTTCAATTCCCAACCAGGGCAGATAGATGTTTGGGCTGCAGGCTAGGTCCCCAGTCGGGGACGTGCAAGATGCAACTGATTAATGTTTCTCTTGCACATCGTTGTTTCTCTCCCTATTTTTCTCCCTCTCTTCCCTTCTAAAATAAATAACATATTTAAAATAATATACAGTAAATTACAGGGCCAAGATTACAAAGTTTCCATGTAGATTTCTATAAAATTTACAGAATGAGGGGGCATTCATTCATAATAAACAGTGACTGCAGTAAGTACTCTCTCTCTCTGTTGAACTTGCTTTGAACAGTTATAAATTCATTTATAGTTAATGTGTTGTGAGTGATCAAACAGAAAAAAGGATTTCTTCAACATCCTGCATTTAAATGATTTTAAATGAGTTGCATCTTTATTCATTTTCTTACTTGTATGCACTGTCAAGAGCAGCCTGAATACTTCGGTTCTTTTCTTCAAGTTCATCCATGTCCACCTGAAGTCGGCCAAGATCCTTCTCTTGGTGTTCAACCACAGAATTTAGCTTTTTAATATTTTCTCTATGTTGTTTCTCAACTTCTTCTTTGCCATCAAGGATCTGTATTATAGAAACAAGCAAAAATATTCTTCAGTGAACAACACCATGGTAAGTAATTGTATTCAGGAATCTTGAGTGTATAGTAACAAAGAATAATCTTAATATTCATTTATTAAATTGTGAAAAAAATCCTTCCCATGTGATATACCCCAATAAATCATTCCAAATGTTTTATAAACCATAGCCAACTGTTCATACAGTAAGTAATAACAATTTATATGTACACAATGATTAACATTCACCTGTTTTAAATGCTGCGACTCTTCTTCTAGCTCTCTAACTTTTTTCTTCAGCTTTGCAATAATATTTTCATTTTCTTTGTCTTTAGCTCTTAATTTCTTAATGATGTTAGAACTATGCAGCTGCTGTTTTGAAAGTTTTTCTCCTGGCAACGGCAAAAAAGTATAAATTCAAATAATAATAATTTCCTTAGAATCTAAATAGAATATTTATCTAACGACTGTAATAAAATGATGGAATGTTTTTTAAAAATCAGTATGTTGTAACCACCAATGTTAAACTGATTTGGGCAGGAATCATCAATGAACACTAAAATTACTAGGTGGAAGGGTAGTGGGGAACAAGATATTTACAGTCTTAAAGAAGCACTCCCACATATTACATATGAATTACAAAGGGAAAGATGTACTTTTACAACAAAAAAATTCTGGTAGTAATCACCTTAACCATTCAGTTTTGGCATCAACGGTTGTGGTACAGCTTAACATTATGTGTCTGCTGATGTGAAGCAGTAGGTGGACAATATCACAATATTTCTTATTAGAAATTTGATCTGAACCTAATCATGAATAAAGCAACAAATTCCTGAATATAAAGTATTCTGCAGGACAACTGGCCTGGATGCTACAGTCTTCAACATCATGAAGAAGACAGAGCTATCCTAGACTGTTGAAAGACTAAAAAGCAAGTGAACTACACGTAATCCCATCAAAACTCCAGGGGCAGTTTTCACAAATATAAAATTTAAAAAATCTTAAAATTCAGATGTAACCACAAAAGATCTCAAACACCAAAAGCATCTCGAGCAAGTACAAAGCCAGAGACATTTCCTAATTGCAAAAAATATTACAAAACTACCATAATACAAACAGTATGGTACTGGCATAAAAACAGACATACCAATGGAAAGAAAAGACAGCTTAAAAATAAATCCACACATTTACAGCCAACTGCTTTTCAACAAGGATGCCAAGAACAAACAATGGGGAAAGGATAGTCTCACTAAATGGTATTAGGAAACTGAATTTCCACGTGCAGAAGAATGAAATTGGACCTTATCACACACCAAATATAAAAATTAACAGAAAACAGATTACAGACTTAAATGTAAAACCTGAAACTGTAAAACTACTAGAGGAACAGACAAGAAAAAAGCTTTTTGACATTGGTTGTGGCAATGATTTTTTGGATATGATACCAAAAGCACAGACTACAAAAGTAATAATAGGAAAGTGTGATTACATCAAACTAAAAAGAACTGCACAGCAAAGAAAACAATCAGCAGAGTGAAGAGACAATCTACATATGGAAATAGCTGCCCTTTTGTGTCTAGCTTATTTCACTTAGTATAATGTTTTCAAGATTCATCTATGTTGTAGACTGTATCAAAATGTCAATCTTTTTTTTTTGGCTCAGTGATAGTCCAATGTATGGATATATCACTTTTGGTTTATTCATTCATCTGTTGAGGAACATTAGGGTTTGTTTCCATCTGTTGGCTATTGTGAGTAATACTTCAGTGAACATTCATTTACAAATATCTGAGTAGGGACAATTCCTTTGGGTATATACTTAGAAGTAGGATTGCTGAGTCATACGATAATTTTATTTTCAGCTTTTTAGGAACCTCCAAACTTTCCCATAGTGGCTGTACCATTTTATATTCATACCAACAATGTTATGAAGGTTCCAATTTTCCATGTCCTCACCAATATTTATTTTCCGATTTTGTATTATTTTTTAATTGAATTTATTGGGGTAACATTGGTTAATAAAATCATATAGGTTTCGGGTTTATAATTCTATAATACATTATCTGTATATTGAATTGTGGATTTACCACCCCAAGTCAAATCTCTTTTATAAAAAATTATAGCTTATTGATTATGCAATTACAGTTGCCCTTATTTTCCCCCTTTGGTCTGCTATTCCCTCAGGCAATCCACCTACTGTTGTTCATGTCCATGGGTCATGCGTATAAGTTCTTTGGCTATTCCATTTCCTATACTGTACTACATCCCCATGGCTATTCTGTAACTACCTGCTCGTATTTCTTAATCCTCTCACTTCTTCACCCATTCTCTTCTTCCCCCACCCCATCCAGCAACCATCTGGTAACTATTTTTCTCTTGCTGCTTTTAAGATTCCCTCTTTATCTTTAACCTTTGGCATTTTAATTATGATGTATCTTGAAGTGGGCCTCCTTGCATCCATCATAATTGGGACACACTGTGCTTCATGGACTTCCATGTCTATTTCTGTCACCAAATTAGGGAAGTTTTCTTTCACTATTTCTTCAGATAGATTTCCAATTGCTTCCTCTTTCTCTTCTCCTTCCGGCACCCCTCTGATGCAACTGTTGGACCTCTTCAAGTTGTCCCAGAGGCTGTTTATACTACTCTCATTTTTTTGGATTTTTCTTTCTTGGTATTGTTCTGATTGGTTGTTTTTTGCTTCCTTATGTTCCACATCATTGATTTGATTCTCGGTTTCATCCACTCTACTGTTGTTTCCCTGTAAATTGTTCTTTATTTTAATTAGTGTAGCCTTCATTTCTGACTGGGTCTTTTTTTATGCTGCCGAAGTCCTCAATAGGTTCTTTGAGCATCCTTATAACCAGTGTTTTGAACTTTGCATCTGGTAGATTGCTTATCTCTATCTTGTTTAGTTCTTTTTCTGGAGTTTTGTTCTGTTCTTTCATTTGGGCCATGTTTCTTTGCCTCCTCATTTTGGCAGCCTCCCTGTGTTTGTTTCTATGTATTAGGTAGCGCTGCTTTGACTGTGTCTTGGTAGTATGGCCTAATGTAGTAGGTGTCCTACAGGGTCCAGTGGCACTGTCTCCCCTTTCACCCAAGCTGGGTACTCAAGGTGTACTCCTGTGTGGGCTAAGTACATCCTTCTCTTATAATTGAGCCTTGGTTGTTGTTGGCAGATCAACGGGGGGGATTTACCCAGGTCAGTCAGCTATGAGGACTGGCTATGACCACTGATCTCCAACCTCCACCATCCATGGAGGATCAGCTGTGCAGGGGCAGGATGGTGGTGTTCCAAGATGGACTACAGCTGTCCGCTGGGTGCACTGGCCCTGGGGTTTCCTGGGTGGTGCAGGCCAAGGTCAGCCCTGACCTTTGTTATGCCCAGGGCACCCTGCCTGAGCTGTAAAGCAATCTGATATGGCTGCTACCTGAGCTGGGCTTAGAGATACCCAGGCAAAGCCATGCTAACCTGAATCTAACCTGGCTGCTGCTATCTTGCTTGTTTGATAGGATTTAGGAGCCAAGACCAGCCATTGATATGGAAAAGCAGCTTGGGTGGGCCCATAAGCTGGGTGGTACAGAGCCTCTGGGGATCTCCAAGGTGGATCAAAGAGTGTTAGCCAGGTTAAGGGAGTCTCAGACATGGCACCAGCTTACAGGCTCTTTTGGGGGGAGGTTTCAGCAAAGGGACAATGGCTTCTGATCGCCTTGATACCAGACACTTCATACCTGTATACCACTGGTGCCTTTCAAGCTGCTACCCCAGTGCTGGAGCTCACAGGGAGAGAGTCCGCGTAGGTGAGTCCATGTGTGGGTTCTTTAAGAAGAACTGCTTGGCGCTCCAGCAGTTTCGTCCATCAACTGAATCCGCACTGATTTTTGCAGCCATAAGTTGTGGGGACTTATCTTCCTGGCACTGTAATCCTGGGCTGGAGGGCCTGGTGTGGGGCTGGGACTCCTTGCTCCCAAGATATCCCTCTCAAATTTTTACCCACAAGGGTTTTGGACCAGCCCGCTAGGTGTCTGCCTCCCTCTGAGCTATCTATCCAGACTGTGTCCCTACCAATCTGGATAGATATGGTTTCTTTAATTCCGTAGTCGTCAGACTTCCATTCAGCTCCATTTCTGACATTCCTAAGTAATGGCTGTTCTATATTTTAATTGTAACTCTGATTTGGTTGTGCAAAGAGGAAAGCCATGTCTGCCTACACCGCCATCTTGATGGGAAGTCTCAAGTCTCTTTCCATTACCATTTATCCCCCACTTTACCCTCGTTTACCTCCCCCCACCTCTCCCTCTGGTAATCACCATATTATTGTCTGTGTCTTGGTAGTATGGCCTAATGTAGTAGGTGTCCTGCAGGATCATGACTTGGTTTCCTTTTTTTTTGCTTAATCCTTGCACCTTCTTCAACCAGGTCCCCAACTACCCTCCCATCTGACAGATGTCAGTCTGTTCTCTGAATCTATGAGTCTGTTCCTATTTTGTTAGTTTATTTTGTTCATTAGATTCCACATATAAGTGAAATCGGTATTTGAATATCTAGAATAGCAAATTAATAGAGACAGAAAACAGATTAGAGGTTATCCATGACTACAGGTAAGAAAAAATGGGGATTATTGCTTAATTGTTACAGTTTCTGTTTGGGGTGATGAAAAAAGTTTTGGAGATGGTGGTGATGTTTACGCAACATTGTGAATGTAATTCTACACTTAAAAATTAAAATGGCAACTTCCGGCCAAGATGGAGGCGTAGGTGGACACACTGTGACTCCTCTCACAACCAAAATTAAGGACAACAAAGATTTAGAAACAAGAAAACAACCAGAACTCATAGAAAACTGAACTGTACGGAAGTCCAACAACCATTCATCCAGACCGGTAAGAGGGGCGGAGTCGTGGCAGGAAAAAGTGGAGGTGCGGATCCGGCATGCAGGCAGCAGCGGCTGGCAGATCCCAGGCGCACAGGCAGCAGTTAGCGGACCCTGGGCACAGGGTGGCAACTGTGCAGACCCAGCAAGGCCGCACAAGGCAGCTGGCTGACCAGGTGGTCCCACATTCGTGCGCAGATAATCCAGGCGAAGGGGAAGCGGCGGAAGGGACTGGATTCTGAGAGAGAGCAGAGCAAGCACCAGTGTTCCCTCTCTGACCCCACCCCCACATACAGCGTCACTACCCATCGACTGGACTGCCTTGCCCTGGTGAACACCTAAGGCTCCACCCCTCACTACATAACAGCTGTGACTAGGCTAAACAAAAACAAAAACAAAAACGGCTCAAACCGGAGAACAAATCAAAGCCCCAGAGCCAATTCATCTAAGCGACAAAGAGATAGCCAACCTATCAGACAGTTCAAAGCACTGGTGATCAGGATGCTCACAGAATTGGTTGATTTTGCTCACAAATTAGATGAAAAAATGAAGGCTACAATAAGTGAAATGAAGAAGAACGCACAGGGAACCAGAAGAGATGGGAGGAAAACTGGGACTCAAATCAATGGAGTGGACCAGAAAGAAGGAAACAACCAAACAGAAAAGAAGGAAGAAACAAGAATTCAAAAAAATGAAGAGAGGCTTAGGAACATCCAGGATATCTTTAAACGTCCCAACATTCGAATTATAGGGGTGCCAGAAGGGGAAGAAGAAGAGCAACAAGTGGAAAACTTATTTGAACAAATAATAAAGGAGAACTTCCCCAATCTGGCCAAGGAAATAGACTTCCAGGAAGTCCAGGAAGTCCAGGAAGCTCAGAGCGTCCCAAAGAAGTTGGACCCAAGGAGGAACACACCAAGGCACATCATAATTACATTAGCCAAGATTAAAATGAAGGAGAGAATTCTAGAAGCAGTAAGGGATAAAGGCAAAGTCACCTACAAAGGAGTTCCCATCAGACTGTCAGCTGATTTCTCAAAGGAGACCTTACAGGCAAGAAGGGGCTGGAAAGAGGTATTCCAAGACATGGAAGTCAAGGACCTACATCCAAGATTGCTCTGTCCAGCAAGGATGCCATTTAGAATGGAAGGGAAGATAAAGTGCTTCTCAGATAAGGTCAGGTTAAAGGAGTTCATCATCACCAAGCCCTTATTCTATGAAATGTTAAAGGGACTTATCTAAGAAAAAGAATAAAAAATATGACAGTAAAAAGACAGCAAACTCACAGGTATTAACAACCACACCTAAAACAAAAGCCAACTAAGCAAACCACTACAACAGGAGCAGAAACACAGAAATGGAGATCACATGGAGGGTTAGCAACAGGGGAGTGGGCGGAGGAGAGACGGGGAAAAGGTACATAGAACAAGTAGCACAGACGGTGGGTAGAAAATAGACAGGGGGAGGCCAAGAATAGTGTGGGAAATGTAGAAGCTAAAGAACTTATGACACATGGACATGAACTAAAGGGGGGAATGTGGGTGGGAGGGGGTGTGCAGGGTGGAGGGGAATGATGAGGAAAAATGGGACAACTGTAATAGCATAATAAGTAAAATATATTTAAAAAAATTAAAATGGCAAATTTTGTTATATTTCATCACAATTAAAAATAATTAATGAAAAAATCTGAATTATACACTTTAAATGGGCAAAGTATATATTGTAACAACTATGTATGGTATCAGGTGGGTATTAGACTTATCGGGGAGATCACTTCATAAATTATATAAATGTCTAACCACTATGCTATATTACCTAAAACTAATATAATCATGAACATCAACTGTAAGTGAAAAAGAAATAAATTTTAAAAAGGGCAAAAGAAGACAGAATGTATAGAAGAAAATATTTGCAAGCCATAAATCAGATAAGAGATTAATATCCAAAATATATAAAGAACTCAAACAACTCAACAGCCAAAAAACAAATAAGCCAATTTAAAAAATGGGGAAAAGACATGGATAAACATTTCTTGAAAGAAGATGAAAAATGGCCAACGCACATATGAAAAGTGATCAACATCACTAATCATCAGGGAAATGAAAATCAAAACGATAATAATGTATAACCTCACACCTATCAGGATAGCTATCATCAAAAAGACAAAAGATACATATTGGCAAGAATATGGAAAAAAGAGAACACTTGTACACTACCAGTAGGAATGTAGATTGGTATAGCAACTACTGAAAATAGTGTAGAGATTCCTCAACAAATTAAAAACAGAACTACCTCATAATGTAGCAATTCCACTTCTAAGTATACAACCAAAGGAAATTAATTCAGTATTTCAAAGAGATATCTGCACTCCCATGTTTACTGCAACATTATTCATAATAGCCATGATACAGAAAATATCAGGCTGCCAATGGATGAATGGATAAAGATGTGGTGTATAGAGGAAATATGGTGTGTATGTAAATTTAATATTACTTAGTCTTGAAGAAGAAGAAAATCCTGCCATTTGCAACAACATAAATGAACCTAGAGTATGAAATAAAACAAATGAGGCAAGGACACTACATGATCTCACTCATATGTAAAATCTAAAAACTTGAATCCATAGAAGCAGAGTAGAATGGTGGTTAGCAAGAGGTAGACAGCGGGGGAAATGAGATGATGTTGGTCCAAGGATACCAAGATTCTGTTATGCACAGTAAGTTCTTGAAATCTAATGTACAGCATGATGACTAAACTTAAAAATATTGTATTATACACTTGAAATGTGCTAAAAGGACAGACCTTAACCACAAAAGGTGAGTGATATGTTAATTAGCTTGATTATGTAATCATTTCACTATATATATATATATATATATATATATATATCAAAAATCATGCTGTAGTCCTGAGTGGTGTGGCTCAGTGGGTTGGGTGTCATCCTGCAAACCAAAGGTCGCCAGTTCAACTGCAGGTCAGGGCACATGCCTGGGTTGCAAACCAGGTCCCCAACTGGAGGCATGTGAGGGCAACCAATCAATGTTTCTCTCTCTCTTCCTCCCTTCCTTCCCCCTTTCTAAGAGTAAATAAATAAAATCTTAAAAAAAAACCATGTTGTATACCTTAAATGTATACAATTTTTATTTGTCCATTATACCTCAATAAAGCTGAAAAAAAAAAAAAGAATTTAGGAGTGGAATGTCATGATATGTCATCTATTTTCAAATGGTTTGGCAATATGCAGCAAGATATGAGGGGTGGCTAGATGTTAATAGTTGGTGAATGGAAGTAATGAAGCAATCTGTTATTCAGTATAGTATACTTTCAGCTTTTTAGCTTTTCAACCGTGGAGTTTAAAAACACTTCTGAGGGACACAGAAGCAGTATGTAAACACTCCCAAATTAAGTCATTCTATTTTCTGTATAAAGAATTTCATTAAGCAAAAGAAAACACCAGGCTACCCCTGACTAAATTAGTAAATTCCAAAATAGTGACATCTGATAGTAACATTTTTAATAATTTCTTAAAATAATAAAACCATGCATTTAGCCTTTCCCTCCATCTCTGATATTGTAACACAAGGTAGTTAGTGATTTCAAGGTGTTTTTACCAACTCTTCATTCTATTTTAATATTTAGACTGGGTTTAATAATTATTTTTGTACCTATATTTCCCTTTCCTAAAGGACAGAAACTGTGTTTACTTATTATTGCCCCAAATACAATATCTGACAGGCTAATTGATAAATGTTAGCTTAATATGAAGGAGAACTCCCCCAAAATTGGAATTTATTTATAAAAAATTGTGTATTTATTCTTACATGTTTAAACTGCAGTCACCTTCAAAGTATTCTCCATTTGATGCAATGCACCTATTGAGACTTTTTTTTTTTAATTCATCAATTTTGATGCCTTTTAGTGCTTCTATCGTTTTTTGTTTCACCTCTTCCACACTGGCAAAACATTTCCCTTTGAGGATTTTTTTCATCCAGGAAAACAAAAATAAGTTGCTGGGGGTGAGATAAGGTGAATAGGAAAGGTGGGGCATGACGGTCATGCCGTTTTCGGTCCAAAACTGCTTAACACTCAGCTCGGTGTGGGCAGGTGAGCTCGCAAATCACCCATCATGAAATGGGCAAACAGTTTGAAAGAGTCTTCAAAAAAAATTCACTGAAGCTGAATGCAGCCTCACACTAATGTCAGCTGGTACACTGATACAGATGGGTTCCTAGAACACTCACCTACCAGGGGAAACCTATGCTACAAAGGGCCCACCCTCCAGAAGATAATTCCATTTGGGGGGAGGCCCCCCCCTCATACATGAAAAGAAAAAATGGGTAAACTCTTTTAAATGAGGCAATTGTTTCCAATTGTTCTCAAACACTTAACTCTGAAAATTTACTTAATCTCAATGACTTAATCACAGGAACAGTCATCAGACCGTAATTTATAATATTAACATTTTAGGAATAAATGTACAGTATTAGGAAAACACTAGACATTTTATGGTATATCCATATAATGAACTTGAATATAACCATTAATGATGGTATCAAAGTATTTAAGGGCATAGGGTAATGTAAAAGAAGATTGCAAATTAGATATATGATCTTAATTATGTTTAAAAATATATTAAAAATGTGTGAAAAAGGGACTAGAGCAAATGAACAATTCATTATAAAATTGAATTATGACCTATTTTTTCTCTTTCTTCATACGCTTCTTTTAACTTCAAAATTTCTACAAGTAGAATGTATTATTCTTTTAACCAATAAAACGTTAAGGAAAATAAAAGGCTCTAGCCCAGTGGCTCAGCTGGTTTGAGTGTCATCCCACATAACAAAAGGTTGTAGGTTCATCCCCAGTCAGGGCACGTATTTGGAGGGCAACCCATCAATGTTTCTCCTCACCCTCTCTTTCTCTCTCCCTGCCTCTCTTTGTAAAATCAATTAATATATCCTCAAGTGAGGATTTACCAAAAAATAAATGAATAAATAAAAGAAAAATTCACTTGAATACTTTTTCCAAAACTATCTTCTTTCCTATATTATTAATACATAACGCAATTAATTAAGTGATCATTTGTAATGATTTACCTCATGAAGAATCTTTAATTTATATAATCCTGCTAATTACAAACCTTTTCAGAGTGCTTAATAACTGAAAAATTAAAACATGAATATAATGAAAAATTCACCAGCAAATGCCAGAATAATACAATAATACCATATAGTCCCAAGCTAGAAATTCAGATACTACATAAACTCCAGAATTATAACCTTAAATATCTTGGTTTAAATGACACGCTCTAAAACCTCTTACAAGCTTTCTCCAGGAAGCACAAACTACTATTTTTCAGGGAGTTATTTTTATCCCTCCCTAGAAACAAAAAGCTAATATGTGTATCTCTGCTGCTACACATCTTGCTCCCCATCCTTCCATAAATTATCATCTACAATTTCTGACATTTAAATTCAAACCTTCCTTGCTTCCAATATTTTTTATTAGGAAGCAGCAGCTAAACTAAGTGGCAAGTATTTTTCCTGTCTTCACAATATTTTTCATAATCAACTAAGTACATACCTTCTTCCATTAATCCTTGGATCTGCTCATCTTTCTCTTTCAAAAGGTCTGAAGTTTCACTACTATTTAATCTAGTTGCAAGTTCTTCTTTTATACTTTTGATTTCCTAATTTAAAATAAAATAATGTAAATATCACGAAGAATTACTTTCATTCTGAGCATATTTTTCAATTTTTTCCACATTCAAAGAAGTCATCAATAATCACATTCTTGATAAGAATATCTAAGTTTTGTTCTGTTAACCTGAATTTATTTAATACTTTGGTTTATTAAGACTAAGGACACAGCTTTGAAAACGATATAGAACACCTGAATTCACATAGATATAGGTTTTAATACAGAAATTGAGAATAAGTTAAATTTCAGTACTCTACATTTTCTACAAGCATATGTGGAATAACATTTCAAAGAGTAAATGTCTCCACTTCTCACTGTATTTCTTTTCCTTATTAAAACTCACACTTACTAGCACACTGTGAAACGACAGGAAAAACATGATTATATAACGTATGATCTACTTTAATATAGCAGAGATTCAGTAGAAAAATGTCAAGATACTTTATCTTTAAAGCTACAATGGAAAAGTATGGTGATGTGCAAGGTGTTCTATAACTTGAAATTTGGTTTTAAGAGACTCTCTGAAATTAAACAATAGTTTAACACAACTAACATTTACTAGGTGTGTAAAGCATACTTTGCATCCAATATAATTTAATCCCCACAAGCCTATGAAAGAGGCACCTGTATTATTCAATTAGAGAAATAAGAAAACTAAGACTCAGAAAGACTGAGTAAACTTGGAAGGTCTGAGAGCTATTAAGGTTGTAGAATTATGACTTGAAACCAGGTCTGTGAAACCTCAAAGTCCATGCTCTGGATCACCCACAACACTACTATCCATTTCCAGCTTTCAAATTTGATTCATGTATTAAGGTTTAGTAGAATGTCATGTCTTCCATAAAACCTTCCTCAGTTCCCCTAGTCAGAATCCATCCTCTGTGATATCATTCCAGACTGCTTGTTTATCTCTAGAACTTATTTCATTCTGCCTAGTACTACACAGCTGTTGACAATGTCTTCCATCACTAGAAAAGCAAATTCATCACTAAAGGTAATTCAATTTACCTTTGAATTTCCTATGCCTCCTATGCAGGGGGTTCATACAAGGTAGTACACATAATATATGTTAAAATTCAGGGCCTAAATTTTTTCCACCCACAGTTAATGATTTGGATATATTTTAGATTTATAATTCAAAATGCAGTACACAAAACAAACATTATTTAAAATCTAATTTCTTGATTAAACTGGTCCAAATTAAATACAGTAGGGACAAGAGCAGATAAACTGGTTAGGTAGTCTGAGGTTATTGCTAGTGTCTGAAATGAGATAGCTAGTTAAAGCAACTAAGCAAATGGAAGTATATATTTCTTTTCTGTAAGAGTATACACAGAAAAATTATAAATACAGTGTTAACATTAACACTGGTCAAGGGGGAAAGCAACCGAAGAGGGAATGACAAATACTGAGGAATGTTATTACAGTTGAGATACAAGCACAGATACTAACCTTAAAAAAATAAAAATGAAAAAAAAAAATAAAAAAAATAAATACTAACCTTAGTGGATTACCAATTTCTGAAATAGCCAACTGTTCAAATTATAAGACTCAGAACAATAGTCCCCAAACAGGAGTGATTTTGCTCCAGAGGGGACATTTGGCAATGTCTGGAAACATTTTTAATTAGCACAACTGAAGAGAAGGAGGGACTGCAGTAGGGAAGAGTGATACTGTCATCTTGTAAGTAGGGGCCTGGGACACTGGTGATCACCCTATAATGCACAGGAGAGTCCCATACAACATAAAATTACGCACCCGAAATGTCAATAGTGCTGAGGTTGAGAAGTCCTACATTAGAACAAATGTTATGCCTTCCAAAAGTCACTAGCCATTAGAAATACTTTGACCTGAAGAATTACATATACCTATGTATATATGTATATATAAATATGTTTGAAGTGGTGGAAAAATAACAAATGAGAGTAATGATAAATTTTACTTAAACAGTGTTTATTTAGACTTGTGTTATTTTAATGAAATTATCATTTACAAAAATTATTCTAGTGATCCTTGCTATAACATCTTCCAAGGACTTATACATAAATTATATGAACAAGTATGTGCTTAGAATTTTTTAAAATATCAAAATCTCTAATTCTAAAGGTATTGAAAAATTTTCAATTTAGGTGTTTTTTATAGTATCCTTTTACTTTTACCTCTCTTTTTTCCAATACCAAAATAGTATGAAGGCACTCCTAAAAATCTATTGTCTCTACATAGTTTAATTAATATTATTTTAAACTCCCATTACCTTTTTAGCAGCATCTCTCTCTTTGCAGGCTAGCTGAACTTTCTTTTCTGCTTCTGCAATTCTTTGAGTAAACTCATCTTTCAAAGAAGAAATGTTGCTGCTTTCTTCTTTCACTCTGAACATTTCACTAAATTTAAAATGATACTGAGAGTAAGGATAGTTGTTTAAGTAGCCCAAAGGTAACAAGGTTGAGTTTACTTTACAAAAGGAAAATAACATTGTCTTCAACACATATCTTAATAAAATAAATTAGTTTTAGGTATCTTAACTTTTCAGAGGAAAATTACCTGCTTAATTTATTTTAAAACACCTGAAAGAAAACCCATTAGCAATTGAAAATGTCACCAATGTTGGACATGTAAAAATAATATAAAAGCAAATTTTTCAGTTTGAGTCTTGTGCTACATCCCACCAATCACCTCCTTAAAACAAACCAATACTCAGTATTGTTTTAAACTACAATATCACTATTTTCTTTAAAGATATGTTTTAAACCTTACCTCTAAAATATTATTAATAAGGGGAAATAGGTTCCCCCCTCCCCCCAAAATGCCTCTCTTCAAGGCCAAAGGTAATACAGTAAAGATAATGTAAGGAGAAAAGTAATCTCTAAGGTTAGAATTGAAATGTTATTCAAATTTCTAATTATAAACAAATTAAATTATAAACTATTTTGATTTAAAATACATTCTTAAATAATAACCAAGTGTATGGGCCTCTACAAAATGTGTAAAATCATTCACATCTGTTAAATACTTACTCTTTAAGATTATCATAAGCTTCTTCTAGAAGTGCTTTTTCTTTACTAAGCGATAATAACTGAGCCTCCCTTTTGTCCAGTTTCTCATTCAGAAATTCAACTCTCTAGAAAAGAATATACAAAAGTCAAACATTTAACTTTAGAAGACCATTTTTACATGCAGTGATGAGTTGAAAAGGTAACCACTATAATCAATAAAATAGCATTATCTCATAGGAAGAATTAAAAATAATATTGAGAACAAAGTGAATACAGTACAAAAAAAATACTCATACAAGGCTGGTAGGAGAGTATAAATTAGTACAAGCACATAGCAGGTGGGGAATATAAATTAGTAAGCCATTTTCAAAAACAATTGGGCAATATCTACCTGAATATCTACATAGCTTTTGATGTAGAAAATTCTTTTAGGTCTACCTTAGAGGAGAAACCTGTTGCATGTGTTATTATACAAGAACACTTACAGAGGTCTGTAACAGCAAAAATGTGGGAAGAATGTTTATATCCCACCAAAAGAGGAAGATAAATAGAAAAAAATAATAATAATAACAAAAGAGGGGCTTCAAAGCCTCTAATAATGTTCTATATCTTAGTTGGGTAGTGGATATACAAGTATATGCTTTTCCATATTACTCTTTAATCCAAATATGTAACATGTAACTATTTTAGTATGATATCTTGCACTTAAAAAGTAACTTTAGAAAATCCATAGGTATGCAATTTTAAAAATCTCCAAAATATATCAGAATAAAGCTAAACAAAAAGGAATGGTTAGAATATACTTTTCGTTAGGTCCTGCTGACGCAGTATTAAACTTGTGCATGAAGGAGGAAGAATGACACCTTTTGTACTAAAAAATAATAAGTCTTACTTGATTTAGGTTTAGATTTAGAAATCACTTACCTTCTGAAAAGTTAAAAAATATCTTATTGACAAAAAATAGTATTGGTTTCTAGGAATTCAAACTGCTAGTAAAGCTATAGTATCACATTTTGTTTGTGAATTATACTAAACTAAGGTAAGAGAATCTGGCACATTTTTACATTAAATAATTCAGTCCATGGCACTTACAGGACATTTCTTCAAGACATCCTATATCTCAGAGAAGTCTATTAAAGATACCAGATCTAACTCAATTTCTATATCTAAAAAATCATAGGAAAAATCAAAACTGTGACTTAATGTTAAAGATTTTACAGCACTTTCCCTTTACATGTGTTAGGTAGAAGCAATTTGATATCCTTAAGCAATGCCTTCGGTCTTTGAATATTTCCCCTTCTTATTCATATCAGATTGCTATTAATAGGAAATATAAAAAATAACATAAAAGAGAAAAAATAAACTAAAGCAATTAATAACAGAATACATCAATTATTAATCTTAAAGCCCTGGCCAGGTAGCTCAGTTGGTTAGAGTGCCATCCTGATTCACCAAGGTTGCAGGTTTGAACCTAGGTCTGGGCACATACAAGAAACAACCTATGAATGCATAAATACGTGGAACAACAAAAGGGTTGTTTCTCTCTCTCTCAAATCAATAAATTTTTTTAAAAATTAATAATTAATCAAAATAATTTTTCATTTAAGATTTGCTACAAATAATGTGAACATGTAAAGACTGTTTTGATGTTAAGAAAAACCATATAATATTTAGATTTGTTTTAGCTCTATCTGCAAAGGAGTTGAAGATATATGTTAACTTACAAAAATAGTCCTTTGCAAACTGACAAATTAATGAGCATTATATAAGAGAATCTAAGGTGATAAGGACTCAACAGCAGTCATAAAAGGAAAATGTTTTTATGCTGTTATACTGAAATATCAACTTATGCTACTATCACAGTTGCCTTACAGAAATTTCAAATAACTTATTGTGAATAATTCTTCAATGTTAAGGCCCTTAATGCCACATTTAAATGGCAAAATGCCTTTTTTTAAATCAGTACAAGTCATTATGCATCACTAAATATTAAAAATAAACACCATTTAATCTCTGAAAAGTATATCCAAAAATCCTCTTCCACTTTCTAGAATTACCTTGCAAATATCTTCCTTCTCAAAAAGTGCTTCTAGCTGACCTTCAGCAGCTTTGCACTGCTCAGCCACCTTGTCTGAGACAGAATGTCCTTCATTTACTGGTGCCGAAGAAACCAAGATATCGGGCTGTTCACAGTTCACAGGAGTTGCACTTCGTCCACTTTCTTCCATTTCTGTTTCCTCAGTGGGTATAATTAATGTTTCATTTACTTCGTCAGGTTTTCTTTCAACAGGTTCAACTATTTTAGTCTTTGGAGTTGAAGAATTAACTACAATGGGTACTAAAGCATAACCCTTGCCCGACAATTCATCATCTGAATTGATTTCACTTACACTTCGGCTATCTAATGACTGTACACTAAATGAGTCTATTCTTTCAAAAGCATCTGATGAGCAGCAACTCTCAGTGAGTTTTGGGAAATCATCTAAACGATTATACTCATGACAAGCAGATGCTGAGAGAAGCTGAAAAGATGTCTGCATCAAGTGAAGACTTGATTTTGAATCTGTAGTCTCTTGCCTTGAACTTGCTGAGCTCTCACTTATTACACTTTCATGATCTAAAACTTCAATGTCACTGGTGGTAGAAGTACCTGATGAGAAGGTACTAACAGGAGGAGAAGGTGTATTACTCTGTCTGTCTTCATGTTTCTGTTCCTTTGCTTCTGAGGCCACGTCCTTTGTTTCTGCTGTGAGAGACGGTATGGACATATTAGACACGTTTTCCCTAGTTGTTCTCACATTCATCATACTCTCAGATACTTTCAAACTTATGGTTGACACCTTCATAGCAGATTCTTTATTAATGGTCTCTTCATGCTTGCCTTCAGTTTTAGGTGGCAGAGTACCTACTACCAGAGTTTTCCCTGAGGATACACAGGGAGAGGAGTCTTTTACTTTTGACTCAATTGTTTCAGCTGTTCTTGATTGTCCAGTATGCAAGGTTTCCTGTAAGGTGCTTTTCACTTCTTCTTTTGGTCTCTGTGATTTAGCTGGTGGTTTTGATACCACTGGGCTCTTCTGAATGCTCTGGACATCCGTTGGAGAGAGAAAGGCACTAAAGAAATTTTCAGATTCATCTACCACCATTCTCCGAACTGGCTTTGTGATTGCTTTAGGAGAGGATACTGGTTGACTCTGAGGTTCAGTGTTTGATTTCATCCCCCAGGTTGAAGTATCCCATCCTCCACTGACAGGGGGACTTATTCCTTTGACAAAAAATATATACACATGTATTTAAAAATAAAAATATATTACATTAATATTATAATCATTATAAATCAATATAAATGTTTTTTAAAAACAGAAAATCTATGGAATTCAACCTATAATTTGCACCTGTTATACTCCTTGTTTGCTGTATAATTAATTAGTTCACAGGTTAACTTTGGCCCTTAAAGAGGAAAACTGGTGTGAATCTGCCCAAGAGTAACTAGGAACAAAGATAAAAGACTGGACTGGGCCTGGACTACCAGAAGCAAGTTTGTTATTCTGCCCCACAACAAATTAAGAAAGGAATGCCATGTTCTAAAACCCATGCCTAGTCCTAGACACATATGATGCATTTCACAATTAATAGGCAATATCTTCACCTAAAGGTCATGTGTGGTCATGGCAAATTGATCCTACCTTCTATTCAGTTAGCTTCATATTAATTTTATTCTTGTACTATCAATAATAAAATATAGTTATGAGCTAGAGAAGAGGGCAACAGTAAAAAACTGAACCAAAATACTGGTGACAAATGTCCTTTTCCAAAGACCAAAGTAAACTGATGGAACAGTGACTTCCAGAGGAAAATTCATTTTCATCCACTTAATGAAATCCCACTTTAAGTCCCACTTTCCAAACTCACTCTGTGAGAAAGTTTTGCTCTCTTCATAAATTCCAAATTATGTCAGCAAATAGAAGGTTGTATGAATTTCAGAAATGTGCATTTTTATTAGAATTACTGCTTTTTTGATATAGATGGTAATTTATACTAGGGTTTTTAAAAACACTCCAGAGAAAATATCCTGCGTTTAAAAAAAGATAATTGTATTTATTAGTCATAGAAATGTATGCTACCAAAACTCCCAATAGTAAACAAAACATGGTATATTCTCTAAAATATTTAAAGCATTTCTTTTTTAAAAATCTACTTTTTCAAAATTCAAAAGTGGCTGAGCAGAATTATCACAAATTATACATAATTAGAAGTTGGAGGCCAGAACATAAATAACCTAAAAACTCCTAAAAAACTACCAAGCCCTACATTAAAATCTATATCCTTTAATATGGCTTTGGAGGTATACGAGAAACTTCAGTTTAGGGACACAGTTTTATATCCATTTGTTCAACATATGAAAACAATGTGAAAAGGTGAAAACCAAAATTTAACCAAGATATAAATGAACAAGGAGATTAAGTCTACTAATTAATTTAGTTTATTAAGTCATCTTAATGAATTACACAAGTCAAATTTGCCTCTTGGGAATGTTTCATATAAAGCCCAGGTTTCTCTGATATCCACTTAAATTAGTTCATTTTGAACACTGGTAATGTCATAATGATGGCAATATAAAATAAAACATAGGTGATCAATAAACATTTATGGCATTTCAGTAAAGTCTGAGTGTATGCTGGATAACCTATTTTTAAAAATATGTAGCAAACAATTCAAGCCCCAGGTTTCCTAAAATGAGTATCCTTATATTTAAAACTTATATTGTCTCCTCTACTTTTTGACTTCTGGCCAAGATGGAGGTGTAGATGGACACACTGTGCCTCCTTACACAACCAAAATTAAGGACAACAAGGATATAGAAACAAGAAAATAACCAGAACTGAGAGAAAATTTAACTATACAGAGGTCTGACAACCACTCATCCAGACTGGTAAGAGGGGCGGAGTCCCGGCAGGAGGAAGCAGAAGTTGTCCACCGGGTGCAGGCAGGTGCTGGCTGACCCCAGACGCAAGGCAAGGCAACTGGCTGACCAGCTGGTCCCACATTCACACGCAGATAAACCAGGTGAAAACGGGAATGAGACAGAACTTGCAACCCAGGGCCCCAGCGCCGGGAAATAAAACCTAAAAACACGGAGAACCCTCCCCCACATATAGTGTCACAACCCAGCGACTGGGTTGCCCTGCCTTGGTGAACACCTAAGGCTCCACCCCTCATACGTAACAGGTGTGACCAGACCCCCCCTAAAAAAAAAATATGGCTCAAGTGGAAGAACAGATCAAAGCCCCAGAGCCAATACTTCTAAGCAAGCAAGAGATAGCCAACCTATCAGATGCACAGTTCAAAGCCCTGGTGATCAGTATGCTCACAGAATTGGTTGATTTGGGTTGCTTTAGATGAACAAATGAAGGCTACAATAAGTGAAATGAAGGAAAATGCACAGGGAACCAATAGTGAGGGGAAGAAAACTGGGAGTCAAACCAACGGTGTGGACCAGAAGGAAGAAAGAAACAACCAAATAGAAAAGAAGGAAGAAACAAGAATTCAAAAAAATGAGGAGAGGCTTAGGAACATCCAGGACATTTTTAAATGTTCCAACATCTGAATTATAGGGGTACCAGAAGGGGAAGAGGAAGAGCAACAAGTGGAAAACTTATTTGAACAAGTAATAAAGGAGAACTTCGCCAACCTGGCAAAGGAAATAGACTTCCAGGAAGTCCAGGAAGCTCAGAGAGTCCCAAAGAAGTTGGACCCAAGGAGGAACACACTAAGGCACATCATAATTACATTAGCCAAGATTAAAATGAAGGAGAGAATTCTAGAAGCAACAAGGGATAAAGGCAAAGTCACCTACAAAGGGGTTCCCAACAGACTGTCAGCTGATTTCTCAAAAAAGACCTTCCAGGCAAGAAGGGGCTGGAAAGAAGTATTCCAAGTCATGAAAGTCAAGGACCTGCATCCAAGATTGCTCTATCCAGCGAAGCTGTCATTTAGAATGGAAGGGCAGATAAAGCGCTTCTCAGATAAGGTCAAGTTAAAGGAGTTCATCATCACCAAGCCTTATTATATGAAATGTTAAAGGACTTATCTAAGAAAAAGAAGATAAAAAATATGAACAGTAAAAAGACAGCAAACTCACAGATATTAACAACCACACCTAAAACAAAAGCAAACTAAGCAAACACTAGAACAGGAACAGAAACACAGAAATGGAGAACACATGGAGGGCTAGCAACAGGGGAGTGGGAGGAGGAGGTGGGGGAAGGTATAGAGAATAAGTAGCATAGACAGTGGGTAGAAAATAAACAGGGGAGAGCAAGAATAGTGTGGGAAATGTAGAAGCTAAAGAACTTATGACATATGGACATGAACTAAAGGTGGGGAATGTGGGTGGGAGGGGTGTGCAGGATGGAGGGGAATGATGGGAGAGAAATGGGACAACTGTAATAGCATAATCAATAAAATATAAAAACAGAAACAAAAAAACCCTCATATTGTCTCCTTTAAAGTTCCGTAATTCAAAATGTGGGGTGCCTATCAAAAAAGAAGTTAAGCTACTCAAACAAGGTCTAACATCTTGTAAAACATAGGCATGGGCAAAAAATTCTTAAAATGTGGCACCTCAAATTTAGGTCCTGACTTTCCAACGATGTAAAATTAAAAACCCAGAAAGTAGTCGAGACTAACATCCTTTTCCACAGAGATCACACATACCTCAACCTGCAAATCTTTACCCCACACTGTTCCTTACACTCAAAGCCAAAAGTAGAAGATCCTTGACGAATCTGACAAAGAGAAACAGCCATCTGGAAATAAACCTCCAAATCTTGGGCCCCCAGGGTCCACGGGTAGTCTCTGCAGCACACTCCGCCCCCTCCCGCCAAGTGGCCTGGAAAAGTCACTTGGCCTTTCTGAGCCTCGTTTTCCTCTGGGTGAAACACAGAAACGTGCGACCGGGACCCGAGGAGCTGGTCTTAACTGGAGAAAGCCAGAGACACACATTCGCGGTGCCAAGCAGTGGCGCTCCCCCAAAGTTGGCGACTGTCCTTCGGCCCCAGTGAGGGACTCCGGACTTGGGCTCCGAACAGTGTCCCAGGCCACTGTAGTTTGGAGAAGATTGTGCTCGGAGTCCCGGTCACCTGAGGCCGGCAGGACCCACCCTCAGAGCCACAAGCCAGGAGGAAGGCGGGGCCGGATTTTCCCTCTGAAAAGTGCGAAGACCAACTCGAAACCAAATAAGCCTGAGGACCAGCCCTGCCTCCGCTTCACCTGTGGACCCAGCCCGCCGCCTCTCCCTTACCCGGCTCTCCGTACGGAATGGTCTCGGCCCAGGTGCCCGGCTCCTCTTCCTGAATATCCAGGACCCTGTCAATGGATTTCTGGGCCTGGGACAGGGCCTGCTTAGCAAAGCTGGAGAGCTGGGATGCATTGAACCAGCTCATCCTCCCTCCTCGGTCGGCTGTGGTGGCGGTAACTCCAGGTGGGAAGGCCGAGGGCCAGGCCGACCGGCCTAAGGCCCAGGGGAGGGTGCGATGGAACAACTTCGCCCACTTCTTCACTCGGCCGGATCTGTCAGAGGGTGCCCATAACCTCCGAGTTCGGGGATATTACCCTCAGTCCTTCCCACAGCCCAGACGACAGAGCCGACTGCGCATGCGCCGGCCACTTCCACGTACACAACCACCGGACGGCGGAGTCCGGAGTTCCGTCATTGGAGACAAAAACAAGCGAACGTGACGTCACATCCGGTAGCCCAGTGTTGCCATTAGTTACCGAGGAACGCGGAACGGTTTCCATTGACAGCAATTCCAGGCATTGGGCAAGAATTCTCAGCAGAGGGGGGCCTATTCCTCTGGAATCGGTGACTTTTTATGTAGGCTCCTTCCTACAAAATAACTCGCAGTACTAAGGGCTAGTGCCTTGCCAGCAATAACTGCAAACAAAAGAAAGTTTGGCAAGTGCACTTGTCTTAGCGATTTGTCTCAAATAATTACTTGTTAACTGACCTTAGAGAAACCCTGGGTTTGGGTTTTGCCTAAAAATACTGGACATTGCCTAAAAACCTGCCCCAGCCCACCTGGTGCAAGTATAAAGCCATTTTCTACAATGAGTTATAGGCTAGAATAAGGGCACAGAGGGCACAACCTCTCCCTCACAGTACAGGTCCACTCTCGCCCCCGTCAAAACACACCTGGGAAGCACTAAGCCTATTCTATTAATATGTACTGTGCATATTATTTAAAATACAATTTTTTTCTGCATGCACTCTTCAAACACTTAGCTATGTGAAGAAATCTAATTGGTTGCCTTCCTAATCTAGTCAGTGGCTATGTTTAGTTTGGCACCTATAAAGGTAAAATCCTACCAACATTTAAAAGCCAAATTTCATATAAAACTCCAATTTCCCATTGATTTCGAAAAATAAAAATACCAACATGGAAGACTGGCATGGTTGCCCCATTTGACAATACCTTTCACTCCACATTACCACAGACCTAATATTACATTCTCTTATTATACCCTCCTTTGCTGTGATTATTTAACTTACCTTTCCATCCTTTTCCTCTATTTGAGGATTTTACCCTACTGCAAGGAACCAAGCAAGCCTTTAGGAACTATTTTTCTTTAAAAATCCCTCTTCCAGGACTTCTAATTGTGCAGTTTTGGATAAATGACCTAAACTTTCTACAACTATTTATTCAACTTTCAGATGGAAATATTGTCACCTTTGCACAAGTCTACTTTGAGTATTGTACCTGTATAAAGTGCTAAATGTTAGTTCCTTTACTTTCAAAAATTTATACTGAATCTATAATTTTTTAAGTAGAGAAATTTATCACATGATTTTATAGTGAAACAATTATTTGTCAACATGGAATTAGAAAGAATGAAAACTTAACCCAGTGATATGTAATTACAAAGCCTCTGAAAAGAAAACTGCCATCTAAGTCAAAGAGAGAGGACATATACTACATGTTCCCACACTGAGAAAATGAGATTCGTTTTTCAGTACTTGATTTCATGCTTGATTTTCTTTTAAGACTTAGTCTTATTTTTTTTGCAGGGTTTAGGAGGAGGCATTTTTTAAGAGATCTTAATGTAAAAGTATAGTTATTCAATTTTTATTATAGTATTATGTTGAGCAAATTAAATTAAAACAATAGATATTTACTGTGGCAAAAGGATTAATTCAGGGCCATAAAAATTTTTAGCAATTTTGCTACACATTTAAAAATTATTCTACAATACTACAGAACTATTTACTATCTTTAATATATTTTAAAAAGTTTCAGTGAGAAAAGTAGACAATATATGATTTTATTAATAAATAGTGCAAAAGCATCAGTGATAACTGTTTAAACATTAAATTCTTTTAAACATCCATGTCTTGGCTTTAATGTTGTGCATATTGGCCTCTATAGCACTGCAGGTAAACACATGAAAATATTTCCCATTTCCATGCACAGGTATTCAGTTCTAACACCATTTACAAATTATTATGGACAAGGTAACCTTTGCAAAAATTAATATTCATTTGGACAGCCACCATTAAATGCATATTAAACAAGCAAGGTGTAGGCTATGTTCAGTATACTCCAGATGTGATGTTATAACCTTTAATGTTATTTAAAACTTAGTTTACTTATTTTCTTTAAAGGGACATCTTTTGTATATGTGGGTGCTCAAATGAAAACTGCAGAATGCATTCTTTGACCATAAGAACAAAATTCACACACGAGAGTGTGTTTGCCTCCTCCAAAAGAAGCAACAGAATTGCTCATAATCTCTTCCAGGCATCATTTCCCATATTAATGAAAATGTCTGCAAGCACCAACTCCAAATTCTGTCTTCAAAAACAGTGGTTCATTATATTCAAACAAAAAAAGTCAAATTCTAGCAACACTAATGCTAACAATGAATCAATTTTTTTTTTAGCATTCACAAAGTATAACATTTCCATCAATTTTCTATTATGTGCAGATTTATTTTCCTTAAGAGGTGAAATGAAGTTTGAATAGTACAGTCTGTGGTGTGGTGACATCAGCAACTGCCAGTTCTTGCCCATCAACAAGTCCCAATTCTGAAAAAGAAAAAGTATAATTAACCCAAGCCACAAAAAACCAAAAACCTCAACAAAAATGATAACACACAGATAACACAAATTATACAATATTATAGTTGAGATAAACATCAAAATTTAGTTCTCTTTAATCAAGGCAATATTATATTTGATTGTTTAGAAATGTTTATGCATTCTACTAAAAGAGCAATTCAATCATTATTTCTAAAAATATAAGTAATTATGATGATGTCATTTGAAGGTATTAAGAGCAAATCTAAAAGGATTTATTTTCACCAAAAAAAGAAGTTGATTAGTAAATATACTCATTTAAAATACCTTTCAATGTCTTGGAGAGATTTGGCCTTGTTCGTTCTTCAATAGAAGTTACTGACTACAAAGCAAAATTATTTTAATGTGAAACACATTGAATGAAATTAAACTTCTAATATAATTGTGAAAGAAATACAAATAGAACACTTATTACCTGTAAGTAAAGTGTTCTATTTTTTCCCTCTAATGTGGCTGTGATGGCTGGAGATTTCATCTGCCTAAATACAATTATGAGAAAAAAAAAATCAAAGATCACTTTAAAAAAATAATTCTAGTTTTAAAATCTCAAAAGTTATTTCTATAACATAACAAAGTGCAGAATACTTACAGAGAAGCACTATTGGTTAGATAATCCAAAACTTCCTGTAGTTTAGCTGATGGAGAAAACTGAATATTTTGTGGAAGCTGGCTACAAGCTGGGCAATTTTCCTACATATATAAAACACAAATCATAGCAGCAATGCACCAATTATAATCTCTTTATAATAATGAAATAAAAATGATGTTGTTTTATAACTATGTGTATTAAACAAATGCTTTAAAACCTATGCATTTCATAATGGGCCATTTTTCCTAAATTAGTTTGCTATATAGTATTTATTTCAGACTATACTACAAAAGATATATAGTGAATAGGATTCTGGAAATTAGAAAATACTTAGGGTATGAGCAATTTCATTTATATTCCTAACCAATAATATTTAAAAATCAAGGTATGCATGATCAAAAAATTTTTCATTAGTATACTAACCTTTCTCTCTGCTTCAAATGTGTATGTGTACAGTCCATCTACATCATTGAATACCAAGTAATTATTAAGGGGAATATATGCACTGTAATGAAAAAATGTCCATTATTTATATAACTGAGCCAGAACAAAACAGATTTACATACATATTAAAAATAAAACACATTACCTTGTGGCTATTTTAAAAACCTCAGTGGCACACACAGCTGCAAAGGGGAAGAAACAAAAGTGCTTCAACTCAATGAAAATTAGACATTTAAAATTAGAAGTCTGTTAAAAAGTCAGTTGTAATTCAGAACAGATAAATTTATAGGCTATTGATTAAAAGCATATTAAAATATATATACTCTGATGTTAAAAAACTGAAAAAGTAACAAATTTTATATTTGTTTTGTATAATCCATGTGATAGAGTAACATTACATGCTTTCCTTCCTCTTTTTCAAATGAATTAGCAAGCAGGCTGTTACAGTGATTAAAAAGAAATGGTATGAGCCCCGGCTGGTGTAACTCAGTGGATTGAGTGCGGGCCTGTGAACCAAAGGATTGCGGTTTGACTCCCAGTCAGGGCACATGCCTGGGTTGTAGGACAGTTCCCAGCAGGGGACACACGAGAGGCAACCATAAATTGATATTTCTCTCCCCCTCTCCTCCCCTTCCTCTCTAAAGATAAATAAATAAATAAAATCTAAAAAAAAAAAAAAAAAAAAAAAAAAAAAAAAAAAAAAGAAAAGAAAAGAAATGGTATGTATGAAAATGTCTGCTTACTACAGAGCACTTCGTGATATGAAATACCTTATCCTTTTTTGGATAGCTTAATTATACCATCCACCCAAGAAGATACCAAATTCCTGTAACAATAGTTTTCTGATATCAAGTAGCTGCAGAAATATCAATTCAGATACTAAATCAAAAACTAAAGAAAAAAAAACCTAAGTAACAGCCTTTTTTCCTCACCTGCAATGACTGCATTTGTAGAAGCTACTGCAGGAATGATTCGTTTCACTACCCCTGAAAAAATATACTAATTAAAACATGATCATTTCTTTTAAAAAGTAGGTATCTTAAGTTAAACAACATGATTTATTAAATATCATTTTCCAGATTTTCAGGCTTTGAAGTCACAAAAAGGACTTAATTTTAACCATGAAGCAATCTTCTTCCACATTCTCATAATTTTTTGAAGCATTTTCAGAATCTTAAGGAAGTTACAGTAGCAAAGAAAAGTAAACCCTTCCCTAAGCTTCATATAAAGATGAGACCATAATATCATAACATCTAACAATTAGAGTGTTTATTGTATTCCAGGCACACTGTGAAATTTAAATAGGTATTATTGAATTTTCACAATATTCTTATGTTAGTCTTATTACTCCAATTTTAAAGACAAGGAAAATGAAGTGGAGAGAAATTAAATCACAACTCCATCTAATAAGTGATGACAATGATATATGAAACCCAGATTGCCCCAAAGTGCATAATCTTAACTGATACATTATATAATGCCATACTCAGTAAGGTTTGAGTAAAGTACAAAAAATAAGAGTTACTTTATTTTTCCTCATATAATTTCAGCCATTTGATTCACAAAGCTTTACAACAAAACAAGGGTCCTCAACTTATCTTCATTTCACTCTACAACTTGCATTACACAAAATAGTAAACGTACCTCTCTCTTTCTACCCTACTTTTTTACATCAGTATTCACATTATGAATGAACAAAACTCTACTTTAAACAATTTTGGGGGCATTTTTTAGTATTTTTTACTGTATTTTTCCATTACCATTGATTGAACCCCCTTATACCTCCCTCCCTCCGCAATACCTTAAACAATCTTTAAGTACAAAATAAATATTCTAATTTATGACTATATTCAAATTGTTCATTTTAGAAAACAAAAACTTCAAAGGAAAGTAGCCATATTAATTATCTTGGAGTATGAGGGAACACTGAAAGATGTGACTTAAAAACTTCAGAAAAAAGGCAGGTATCTAAGAAGACAGGAAAAGAAGTCAGTTAAGTCTGGGAAGCTGTTTTTAAAAAGTTAATTCTGATCGTATGATTGAGTACAATTTCAGAGCAGGAGAAGAAGGAGGAGCTACCCTCATGATGGTTAAACTGGATGTTCACCAGTGAGCCATATATAATAAGATGTACTGAGAGGAGAAACAGGTAGTCACAAACAGTTGAGGAGTAGAAGGGACACTACCTAATAAGAGCACTGCTGAAATGATAAAAGACTCCCCATACTCCCAACCCCTCAAAAAAGCTGAACTTCACTTCTCATTTTGCTTCTGTACTCCTTGTCAAGGCCCTCAATCATCAGGCTGCAAAGCATACACCCTGCTCAAAGGTATGGAAAGATGAATGAGACCACATATGGAAACGAATTTCCATTTCTGATCAGGACAAACTGAATTCATTTGTTAATTCAGACAATTATCAAATGTGTACCATATGCCAAACACTGTTCTAGGTGTTATACAAAAAAAAAACAAACAAAAAAAACAAACAAAAAAAAAACCCCTGCTCTTATAGAGCTTTCATTCTGGTGTGGGAGATAACACTCACAAGTAAGAATATTAGAAAATTTCAGATAATGAAGAGTTCTACAAAGAAAGTAAAACAATGTATTTGTTAGAGTTGACAATGCCAGAATGGTCAAGGAAGACCTCTCTGAGGAGGCAATAATTTGAGCTGAAACCTAAACCTTAAGACGCAGTCAAGCAATAACTATGGAAAGAGCATTTCTGTAAACAGCCAGGGCAATGGCCCCAGGTAGAGATATATGAAGAGTGTAAGTATGAAATATTCCTTGCATAGAAAAATAGACTAACATTAGTTTTAAGCAATTATAAAAAAGGTAAAATAGTGAATGGCTAGGATGTCATTTTCAGTTGATTCATCAGAATAACTGGCTAGTTGAGACCTGAGGGACAAGCAGCCAGACTTAAGGGGAGCCAGGAAGACTAGTACAGACATAAGAATTAGGAGTATTCGAGCTCTAAGGTAGGAATGAGCTTGGTTTGTTAAAGGTACACAAAGCAGGTCAGAATGGGGGGAGTACAGGGAGCAACAAGGAGTAAGAGTAGAATTTTCAAATGACAGTAATAGAACATCAGTAAATATAAAAAATAATCACAGAAGAGAAACAGCAGATTTTCAAAAAGAAGACAAAGTTCTTTCTTAGGAACTTAGTGATCATTTTGGACAAAATTCTATAAAGGATGAACTGTGAGTACCTAGAATAGGAAGCACTAAGATTGAGCATTATGATTGTTTATTAAGACAAGACATGTTGGACTTGTCTCACTTACTTCCTATAACTAGCTTGGCAACCCAAGTAGTAAAACATCTGGAATGGCCATTCATAACATCTTGTGAACAAGACAAAGAAATATGAAGCATTTAAAAAGGTTTGATCAACAAAATGAGGTAAAACCTAAAAATAAAAGCCAGATCACAAGTATGATTTAGATGTCAATTCTCTGCCATTTCAGTCTTGTTAAATTTTTTAATTAATTATGTGGAAAAGAGATAAAGGATACAATTATTAAAACAACAGCTGAAATGAAGCTGGATAGGTTGGCAGGCATAAAAGAATATATAAGAGAATAGAATTTAAGAATAAATTTGTCATACTTGAGTACAAAAATAAAACTACCAACCCCAAAACTACCACTTCTTTAACAGGCAGATGTGGCTTAGGAATTGATATGCGGAAAAGACTTCTAGATTTTAGTGGACAACTATCTCAAAAAGTCAAAAGTATAAGATCAATGTAAATAACAAACAACAAAAAAAAATCCTGCTCTCCTCTAAGACTATATCAGTTATCAGAGTTATCAGAAGGCTATTATCTAAAATAAGAATATTTTAGACATTCTCTGCTGCATTCTAACCATGTTAAGGGAAGTATGGATAACGAAGATATGGTTAGAGAATTACAACATAATAGGGACTTAAAGTCATGCAACATGTCAGAGGATTAAAGGAATTAGGGAAGTTCATGGAAGTGCTAAAGATTTAGAAGGAATGTACTCACTGTTCTCAATTTGTTAAGTGCTATTACTTAAAAGAAATTACATTTATACATATATATGGTATACCCTAGGACAATACTCTGACCAAACTAAAGATGGAGATTTCTGCTCAATATATAGAATAACTGTGTAACAGCCTTGTCCACATGTGGAACAGACTGCCCCCGGAGAAATAAATTGCTCTTCAATGAAAGATAAAGTACATGAGTTGACTTGGATGCATTAAGGGCTCTTCCAATAAGTAAATAAGGCCCTGGCTGGTGTGGCTCAGTGGATTGAACCCTGGTCTGCGAACCAAATGGTTGGGGGTTCGGTTCCCAGTCAGGGCACATGCCTGGGTTGCAGGCCAATGTTACTCTCCCTCTTTCTCCCTCCCTGTCCTTCTCTCTAAAAATAAATAAATAAAATATTAAAAAAAAGTAAATAAGATTCAATGATTTTATTAAAGTCCTCCTAGCTAAGTAGTAGTATGGATTCTGCTGAACACATTTACCTCCTACCAACTTTGGGGCACCTGAAAACTATTATTTCCATGGTACCTTTACTGAACTTCAAATGGATGGTACTGTCTAAAATCACTTATCAACTATTTCCTCCAAAGCATCTCTAGCCAGTAAAAAAAGGATCATCCAAAGACCATCATTCATGACAATTCACAAACTTACCTTGAGTGAGTCTATATGTAACACCCCTAATACTATATTGTGATGCTCTGTCTAGGGATTTTTGGAAAATCCACTGAATATGATCAGGATCATCTCCATCTAATGGAACCCCTTCTGTTAGGAGAAAAAAGAAGAAGACAGTAACACGTAAACATGAATCAACTTGTTTTTAATGTAATTATCCAAATGAATAATATAGACAAATAAATACTTTATGTAATTCTAGATTATGAAATTAGGTTCATTACCTCCAAAAGGTTGCTCCTTAGGCCACTGCAATATCCTTACATACTCAATACAGTGTTCTGGTAGCCTGGGCATAGATGCAATGGTGCACATGGGAAAATTGACCTAAAACCACAGTTTGCCCTTTTTAATGGATTTAAAACAATGAATTATTTTTAAATGTAACTTCTAGCTATGATCTAGTTTGCAGCAGTTTGTTATCATTCATCTTAGTCTTCCACTTATAGAAACAAAACTTTTATACCATTAATATTTCTAAAAGCATCTGAGTCACTTCACTTAGGTTGACCTACCTATAAATTAGGTTTGCCCTATGTAAGTTTAACTTTGTTAGGATGTGAGAAAAAAAGTGCTGAATAATTTCTCAAATATAAGTACTTTGTTATGTTTACCTGATTTAAATCTGAATGTATAAAATAAAACAAAAGCAAGTTCAAGTAATTTCAAGTAGATATTCATAAAACTATTTATACTTATAAATCAAAATTTCAGCAGTCCTTTAAAGTAGGTACATAGATGAAAGAGTCCCATCTTTAGAAAGGTCATTTTCATCCCTCTTATCTTTATTTCCCTGAAATAATCACAGGCAAAGACCAAAGAAAATAGATTATAGCTCTATCCAACAGTTTTAAAATTGATCCCTCAAGCAAAGCACCCATTTATGATAAAAACACTCAGCAGAGTGGGAGTAGAGGGAACATACCTCAACATAATAAAGGCCATATATGAGAATCGTACAGCCAAAATGGGCAAAAACTGAAAGCTTTCTCCCTAAGAACAGGCACAAGACAAGGGTGTCCACTTTCATCCACTTCTAATCAACATATTATTGGAAGTTCTATGACAGCAATTAGACAAGAGAAAAAGAAAAGGCATCCAAATTGGAAAGGAGGAAGTAAAAGTGTCATTGTTTGCAGATGACATGATAGTGTACACAGAAAACTCTATAGGCTCCACCAAAAAATGAATTTAACTAATAAGTAAATATGGCAAAATAGTGGGATAAAAAATCATTATTCAGAAACCGAACACATTTTTATACACCAACAATGAAATATCAGAAACAACAATCAGGAAACAATCCCCATTTGCTATAGCAGCAAGAAAAATGAAGTACCTAGGAATAAACCTAACCAAGGGGAAAAGACCTGTACTCAGAAAACTACAGAACACTGAAGAAATCAAGGAAGACACCAATAAATGGAAGCATATACTGTGTTCACAGATTGGAAGAATTAACATCAAAATGGGTCATACTACCCAAAGCAATTTATAGATTTAATGCAATTCCTATTAAAATACCAAGGACATATTTCATAGATATAGAACAAACATTTCAAAAATTTTATGGAACCATAATAGCCTCAACAATTTTGAGAAGGACAAAGTAGGAGGGATCACAATACCTGATATCAAACTATATTACAAGACCACTGTAATCAAAACAGTCTGGTACCAGCATAAGAACAGACACATAGATCAATGGAACAGAATAGAGAGCCCAGAAAAAAAACCCCATGTCTCTATGACCAATAAATATTTGACAAAGGGAGCAGGAGCATAAATGGAATAAAACTAGACTCTTCAACACATGGTGTTGGGAGATCTGGACAGCTATGTGCAAAAAAATGAAACTAGATCACCAACTTACACCATACACAAAAATAAATTCAAGGTGGATAAATGACTTAAATATAAGTCATGACACCATAAAGTCCTAGAGGAAAACATAGGCAGTAAAATTTCAGATATTCCACACAGCAATATTTTCACTGACATATCTCCTAGGTCAAGGGATATAAAGGAAAGGATAAACAAATAGAACTACATCAAAATAAAAAGCTTCTGCATGGCCAAAGAAAACAGCAGCAAAATGAAAAGGAAACCAAACATATGGAAATATATTTGCCAATGATACTTCCCACAATGGTTTTATCTCCAAAATATATAAAAAACTCATACAACTCAACACCAGGAATACAAACAATCCAATTAAAAAATGGGCAAAAAACCTGAACAGGCACTTCTCCAAGGAGGACATACAGAGGGCCCAGAGACTTATGAAAGGTTGCTCAGAACCACTAGCCATCAGAGATGCAAATTAAAACCATAAAGAGATACCACTTCACAATGGTCAGAATGGCCATCATTAATCAAACGAACAAGGGCTGGCAAGGATGTGGAGAAAAGGGAACCCTAGTGCACTGTTGGTAGGAATGCATACTGGTGCAGCAACTGCAGAAAACAGTATAGAATTTCCTCAGAAAACTAAAAATGGAAATGCCTTTCAATCCAGCAATTCCACTGCTGCAATTAAGAATCCTGAAACACACGTCTGGCCAAGATGGAGGCATAAGTGGACCCACTGTACCTCCTCTCACAACCAAAATTAAGGACAACAAAAATTTAGAAACAAAAAACAACAGAACAGATAGAAAATTGAATTGTACAGAGTCTGACAATGATTCACCCAGACCAGTAAGAAGAGTAGAGTTGGCTGGCGGAGAGGGATTGCGACAGGAAAAAGCAGTGGCTAGTGGTCCTGGATGCGCAGGCAGTGGTTAGCAGACCCCAGGCGTGGGGAGGCAATGAGCAGACCCAGCGAGACGTGCAAGGCGGCTGACCAGGGTCACACATTCGCACACAGATAAACCAGGTGAACATGGGCAGCGAGACAGACTGCGCAACCCAGCGCCCCAGCAAATAAAGCCTAAAAGCACTGATTAAAAACACTTGTGGGGGTTGAGGTGCTGGGAGAGACTCCCACCCTCAGAGGGGACTGAAATCCGAGAGAGCAGAGCAAGCACCAGTGTTCCCTCTTGGACGTACCCACCAACATACAACATCACAACTCTGCGACTGAGTTGCCCAGCCCTGGTTGAACACCTAAGGCTCTGCCCTTCACATGTAACAGGCATGACCAGATTCTACCCCCCCCCAAAAAAAAAATGCTCAAATGAAAGAACAAATCAAAGCACCAGAGCCAATACTTTTAAGTGATCAAGAGATAGCCAACCTATCAGATGCACAGTTCAAAGCACTGGTAATCAGGATGCTCACAGAACTGGTTGGTTTTGGTCGCAAATTAGAGGAACAAATGGAGGCTACAATAAGTGAAATGAAGGAAAATGCACAGGGAACCAATAGTGAGGGGAAGAAAACTGGGACTCAAACCTATGGTGTGGACCAGAAGGAAGAAAGAAACAACCAAACAGAAAAAGAAGGAAGAAACAAGAATTCAAAAAAATGAGGAGAGGCTTAGAAACTTCCAGGATATCTTTAAACATCCCAACATCTGAATTATAGGGGTACCGGAAGGGGAAGAGGAAGAGCAACAAGTGGAAAACTTATTTGAACAAATAATAAAGGAGAACTTCCCCAATCTGGAAAAGGAAATAGTCTTCCAGGAAGTCCAGGAAGCTCAGAGAGTCCCAAAGAAGTTGGATCCGAGGAGGAACACACCAAGGCACATCATAATTACATCAGCCAAGATTAAACTGAAGGAGAGAATTCTAGAAGCAGCAAGGGATAAGGGGACAGTCACCTACAAAGGAGTTCCCATCAGACTGTCAGCTGATTTCTCAAAAGAGACCTTCCAGGCAAGAAGGGGCTGGAAAGAAGTATTCCAAGTCATGAAAGGCAAGGACCTGCATCCAAGATTGCTCTGTCCAGCAAAGCTTTCATTTAGAATGGAAGGGCAGATAAAGCGCTTCTCAGATAAGGTCAAGTTAAAGGAGTTCATCATCACCAAGCCTTATTATATGAAATGTTAAAGAGACTTATCTAAGAAAAAGAAGATAAAGAATATGAAGAATAAAAAGACAGCAAACTCACAATAATTAACAACCACACCTAAAACAAAAGCAAACTAAGCAAACAACTAGAACAGAAACAGAACCACAAAAATGGAGATCACGTGGAGGGTTAGCAACAGGGGAGTGGGAGGGGGAGAGAGGGGTAAAAGGTACAGAGAATAAGTAGCATAGACAGTAGAGAGAAAATAGACAGGGGGAGGGTAAGAATAGTATGGGAAATGTAGAAGCTAAAGAACTTAGGACACATGGACATGAACTAAAGGGGGGAATGTGGGTGGGAGGGAGTGTGCATGGTGAAGGGGAATGAAGGGGAGGAAATGGGACAACTGTAGTAACATAATCAATCAAATATATTTTTAAAAAAATCCTGAAACACCAATTCAGAAGAACCTATGCACCCCAATGTTCACAGCAGCGTTATTTACAATAGCCAAGTGCTGGATGGAAACATCCTAAGTGCCCATCAGTAAATGAGTGGATGAAAAAAATGCAGTATATTTACACAATGGAATACTACGCAGTAGAAAGAAAGAAGGAACTCATACCCTTTGTGACAGCATGGTTGGAACTGGAGAGCAATATACTCAGTGAAATACACCAGGTGGCAAAAGACAAATACCATATGATCTCACCTGTAAGTGGAACCTAATGACAAAACAAACAAGCAAAACAGAACCAGAGACATGGAAATAAGGAACCAATGGCAGTGAGCAGAGGGGCCATGGGAGGGAGATAACAGGAGAAAGGGGAAGGGTGTAGTCAAGGAATATGCATAACGGACCCATGGACATGGACAACAGGGTAGGGATTGACTGTGGGAGTATGGGAATGTGGTGGGGAAGAGAAACAGGGGAAGAACTGGGGCAACTGTAATTAAACAACAATAAAAAATAAATATAGAAAAACAAAATCACAAAAATACATTGATCCCTTGATCCCTACTCTTCAAGTAGAGAATTAATACAAGTAAATTATAAAGCAATAGTATAAATGTGTGATATTCAGTCCACACCTTTTCTCAAATAATTTCCTATTTTATCATTTTTCTTCTTAGCATGATTTTAAAAATATAGTTACCCCTAATTAAAAATCATAAATATTAAATAAACTTAATATATTTCAACATTAATTCCATCCCAATAAACTATAAAACAAATTCAGGTGCTTTGTGGGTTACCTGTGGTGGATAAAGTTCCAGTGTGCATTCAATGCAAGCAGTCATCCCAGGCAGAATCACCCGGGCATTCCCTTTAAAACCTTCTGTCCCCCCATCTATCAAAGGGACAATGGAGCTTGGATCTAATGCACCATCTTCATAATTTAGGAGAGATATCTAGAAAAATTATTTAAAGGGTTTAAAAGAAGAGACGGATAAGAATTCAAAAGAAAAAGCATGCTGTCAAGTAATTCCACAAGTCAATAGCATGACTGAGCACTAATATATCAAATCAAGGGATGATAATATTAGTAATTTGCAGCCTCACCTTAAGATTAATAACTAGCAATAAACAATGAAGTCTATGAACTTAATGGAAATTAAATAAACTGATTTTTCAAAAATATGATATGCAATTCTAATTTTCAGTGTATTAAAAGCCAACAGCAAAAAGTCTTTACCAGCATGCCATTTATCCATCTTCTGGCTATGATAGAGTCTAGTCCACACACAATTATATGAAATTCTACGAGAAAAAAACATGCAAGTTTAGTTTTTTTAAATGCCATGGTACAACATAATTTACACCTTCTAAGAAAACACACACCAAAAAACCACTTTTTACTATAATACATACACATACACAAACACACACACATACATACACACCTCCCAATCCCTGAATAATCCCTACTCAGGTCAACACAGAAAAATGCAGGTAATGGTGTCAAATGAGATTTAAAACAGTGGCACTCTTTTTTCAATCCATCAACAACCTCACTGAAAAGCCAACACCAAGAGATGAAAAACAACTGAACAGCAATTAAAAAATAGTGAGATTTTAATTTCAAATGAACAACTTACGTCGATAGAAAGTGTCATTAAAATCCTGGATCTTGTTGAAATGTCTGCATATAAGTAAAGGAATCTGAGCTGCTGAATGTTACAATACCATAAGAAAAAACTTATACATATATATTTAAAACAAAAAATAGATCTCAAATATTCAAAGTAGTGGAATTCAAGGAGTCTGACAAAATGAACATAATCCACTTTTTGACAAAACCTCTTTTCTAACACTCCTCCACCTAACTAATTAGTCTCAACCCTAAACTCCCAAATCATTATATTTATGACTCTTGTTACACTTTCTGCTCTGCTTTTTGTATAAAAGCACAAGCCTGGGAAAGCAGAATGTGTGTGTTGCCCACCACCAGCACCAAGCCAAGAGGCAATAAACATGTGTTGAGTAAAGGGAATGAGCACATCAGAGTTCCCATTGATCTGGGTCATTTTCAGAGTTACTGAATAGCTAATTAAAAACAAAACAAAACAAACCCTGGGAGTCTCCAAAAGCAACTTCTTCAGTTGCCAATGATTTGTTATTGTTGATTTTTTTAGGGGGGTGGTGATGAGAGGTATGAATTCTTCCTCTCATTTACTCAGTTTTCCAAGCCTCTCTCTTTTATCCAGTCAAGCCCTATCAGCAGTTTCCCCTGCCTGGAGGCTGCGAAAGGAATCCCATTCAAAATTGGATGGGTATGAATCACTCTTAGCACTTAATATTTTAATAGCATATATGTGTGCAAAACATTTAAATTTTTTCTAACAGCAATTTAATGTTTAATAACATAAATTATACTTCTCTAAAATTACAATAAATAATCCATTATACTTATATTTTAAAAGCAAAACAGAAAAAAAGAGGAAAAATATACAACTGCTCTAGAATTTTTTATCCTGGTCTGTAAATACTGCTATGAAAAATAAATACAGTACTAGCCCTTGCCCATTCAGACCTCCATTCCTTTTGAAGCCAGGCAAACAAGGTGCACAAGCTGAAACTAGAACAGAAAGGTCAACCCAAGCAAACACTGGAGGAACAATAGAGGAGGAAACCAAGGAGCCAAACCAAAATATACCATCTCCTGGATTTCTATAAAATACTCAGTTTCCCAGATATAAAAAATGGGGATAAGCACACTGGTTTTTCTCCCTAACAGGGGCCTGTATTTACATCTTTATACTTTTATTTTGAAATAGCAGATTCACAGGGAGTTGCAAGATGGTGCAGAGAAGTCCTGTGTTTTTTGCCAGGTTTCCCTCAACACTTGTACCTTACAATATCAAAACCACAAATGTGACATTCGTACAGTATGTCTCATTCTGTCATTTAAACATGTGTAGATTTGTGTAACTACCACCCTATACAAAAAACATCAATCAGCACAAAGATTTCCCTCCTGCTACCCCTTTTGAGTCACACCTTCCCTCCTACCACAATGCTTAACTTCTGGCAATTACTGATTTGTTCTCCATTTTGTCATTTGAAGAATGTAATATAATTAAAAATCATACAATATATGATCTTTTCAGATTGGCATTTTTCATACAGCATAATTCCTTTAATATCCACTGAAGATGTTAACATTTTGTTATTTGGTGCATTTTTATTGCTCAGTATTATTCCACAGTACAGTTGTATCACAGTTAAACAATTAGCCTATTGCCTGATGTTTTAGTTGTTTCCAGTTCTGGGCTACTACAAATAAAACTGTTATAAAGAATCAAGAACAGCTGGAATGGGAGCAAAAGACAGAAAACTGTACAAAAACAATTAAAATAAATTAAAAAATAATTAAAAAAAAGAATCAAGAACAAGTTTTTATGCAGACTTCAGTATTCACTTCTCTGGGATAAATGCCCAGGAATGAAACTGCTGGCTCATATGGAAAGCGTATGCTTAGATTTTTAAGAAACAGCCCTGGACATGTAGCTCAGTTGGTTAGAGCATTGTCCCAATACGCCAAGGTTGCAGTTTTAATCCCTGTCAGGACACAAACAAGAATCAACCAATGAATGCATCAATAAGTGGAACAATAAAGCGACATTTCTCTCTCTAAAAAGAATAAACAGTCAAACTATTTTCAAGATGCCTATAGTGTTTTACATTTTCCACCAGCAATGGTCTAGTTTTTTTGTACCACTGCCAGGATTTGCTATTATTTAATATATTTTATTGATTATGCTATTACAGTTGTCCCATTTTTTTCTCCCCTTCATCCCCTTCTTCCCTGTACCCCCTTCCCACCATCATTCCCCCACTTTAGTTCATGTCCATGAACATATAAGTTCATGTACATATAATTTCATGTACATACAAGCTCTTTGGCTTCTCCATTTCCCATACTATTCTTAATCTCCCCATCTATTTTGTACCTATCATTTATGCTTCTTATTCCCTGTATGTTTTCCCCTATTCTTCCCCGTCCCCCTTGATAACTCTCCATGTGATCTCCATTTCTGTGATTCTGTTCCTGTTCCAGATGTTTGCTTAGTTCATTTTTTTTTTTTTAGGTTCAGTTGTTGACAGTTGTCATTTTATTGTTCCTATTTTTGTTCTTCTTTTTCTTAGTCCCTTTAACATTTCATATAGTAAGGGCTTGGTGATGATGAACTCCTTCAACTTGACCTTATCTGGGAAGCACTTTATCTGTCCTTCCATTCTAAATGACAGCTTTGCAGGACAGAGTAATCTTGGATGTAAGTCCTTGCCTTTCATGACTTGGAATACTTCTTTCCAGCCCCTTCTTGCCTGCAAGGTTTCTTTTGAGAAATCGGCTAAAAGTCATATGGAAACTCCTTTGGAGGTAACTGTCTCATTTTCTTTTGCTGCTTTTAAGACCCTCTCCTTATCTTTAACCTTGGTTAATATAATTATGTGTCCTGGTGTGTACTTCCTTGGATCCAACTTTTTAGGGCCTCTCTGAACTTCCTGGACTTCCTAGAAGTCTCTTTCCTTTGCCAGATTAGGGAAGTTCTCCTTTATTATGTTTTCAAGTAGGTTTTCAATTTCTTACTCTTCTTTTTCTCCTTCTGGCACCCCTAAGGTTTGCATGTTGGAACATTTTAAGTTGTCTCGGAGGTTCCTAAGCCTTTCCTCATTTCATTCTGTTGTAGTTCAATGTTTTATTTCTTCCTTCTAGTCCAAACCATTTATGTGAGTCCCAGTTTCCTTCCTGTTACTGCTGGTTCCCCGTACATTTTACTTTACTTCACTTTTCATAGCCTTCACTTTTTCCTCTATTTTGCAACCATAATCATTTCTGTGAGCATCTGATTACCAGTGTTTTGAACTCTGCATCTGATAGGTTGGTTAGCTCTTCATCACTTAGCTGTATTTTTCCTGGAGCTTTGATCTGTTTTCACTTGGGCCATATTTTGTCTCAACACTCCTGTTATGTAGTAAGGGGTGGAGCCTTAGGTATTCACCAGGGCAGGGCAACCTACATTGCTGCATCGTGGCACTGTATGCGGGGGTGGGGTCTGAGAGGGAACAATGCCACTTGCTCAGCTCTTGGCAGCTTTGTCACTTCCTCCTCTACCTACAAGCAAATTGGACCCTTCTAGTGTTGATTCCAGGATGTGGTTTTGTGTAAGTTCTAGGACCCTGTGGATCTCTCCAACAAACCCTCCTGGTGAGGCTGGGAGTTTCTCGAGCTGCCTCAACCCCCACAGGATTTTTTAGTCAAGAGGTTTGGGGGCTTTATTTCCTGGCACTAGTACTCTGAGTTGCACAGTCTGTCTCACTCCCCCCTTGTTTCTCCTGGTTTATCCACACACAAATGTGGGACTGCCCAGTCTGCCAGCCACTGCCTTGCCCACCCTGGTCTTCCAGCTGCAGCCTCACTGTGAGTCCTCTCCACCCCACTGCTTGTCCGCGCCCCTCCTACCAGTTTGATTGAATATTTCTTCAACTCCTTGAGTGTCAGACTTCCATATAGTTTGATTTTCTAGCAATTCTGGTTATTTTTTGTTTTTAAATTTGTTGTCCTTCTTGTGTAAAGAGTCAAAGTGTATCTACCTATGCCTCCATCTTAGCCAGCATTTGCTATTATTACAATTTTTTATTTTAACTAATATAATAGGTAAGTGATATCTCAATGTGCTTACAATTTGGATTTCTCTTATAGCTAGTGGTATTGAACATCTTTTCATATGCTTCTTGCCATCTTCTTTGGTGAAATATCCCTTAATTTTTTTGTTTGTTTTCCAATTGCATTATTTTTATTATTGAGTTACAAAAGTTCTTTATTCCAGATATAAGTCCTTTGTCAGATATCTGCTTTGTATTTTCTAATCCACAGCTTGTCTTTTCATTCTTTTAACAGAGCCCTTCACAAAGCAAAAGTTTTTAATTTTGGTAAAGTTCAATTTATCCACTATTTTTCTTTTATGTATCATGCTTTTAATCTGGTCAAAGGATACCTCACCAAACCCTAGATCCCAGAGATTTTTCTCCTATGTTATCTTCCAAAGTTTTACAGTTTTACATTTCATATTTTTTACAGTTTTAACCTACGATCCATTTAACCTATGTAAAACTGTATAAAAACTGACACTTAAACCTATGATCCATTTTGAGTTACTTTTTTGTAATTTTGATGTTTAAGTCAAGATTCATTTTTTTACACGGATATCCAATGGCTCCACCGAAATTTGTTGAAGAGATTATCCTTCCTCCATTGACTTGTTCATGCACCTTTGTCAAATATTTATTGGCCATACTTGCGTGGGGCTATTTCTCTACACTGTTCTAATCTATGTCTTTCTCTCTGGCAGTACTACATGGTCTTGATTATTATAGCTATATAATAAGTCTTGAAATTAGATGGCAATTCTTCCTGCTTTATTCTTTTTCAGCATTATTTTAGGTATTCTTTCGTCCTTCTATATCAATTTTAGAATAATCTTCTCTGTATTGACAAAAAAATTTCCTGAGGTTTTGGTGGAAATTGTGTTAAACTTGGACAAAATTTGGGGATAAATGACATCTTTACTATGTTGAACTATCCAGTTCTTGAACATGGACTATTTCTCCATTTATTTAGATTTTTGATTTCTCTCATCAGCTTCTGCAGTTTTCAGCATAGAAATCCCATTCTTATTTTATTTACACCTACAGGGTTTTTTTGAATGTTTGTAAATGCCATTGTATTTTAAATTTCATTTTCCACATGTTCACCACTACTATAAAGAAATAAAATTGATTTCTATATGTTGACTTTGTATCCTGTGGGATTTTCTACATATCAAGTCCCATCTCCTAAATTTCTATAAAATACTAAATGTTCTCCTGATCTAAAGGTGTGAAAGCCAACAGAGTATGAATACTTCTTTTTAAAAACATACTTATAAAAATATATAGACTCTGACACACCTTCCATTTGGTTAATAATATACTGACTTTCTATTCTGTCTGCTACTTTAAAGAGACACAGAGACTAATTGGATCCAGCTTAGGAACTTACAGTCTAGTACATGAGACAGGCAACTGATACAGAACTTAAAGGCAACAATGCAGAATAAATGACAGCACAGGCTACAGAAGCTTAATTTAAAAATTAGGGTAAAAAAATTATATAACCTTAAGACTGGAAGGAGATAGAGCAAATTATTATCAGCAGATATCTCAGTATCAGCAGATATCTCAGTAATAACTTACTGCTGTTATTTCTCTTTCCTTTTGCTTATCTATTTTCTCTATGTTAAACATGTCATTTATAGTAAAGAAAAACAAAAGGTTCAAAAAATTAAGCAATTTTTTTTTTTGTCAAAAGGATACGGAACTACATTGCAATTAGGAACTCTGTCATTCAGAAATTCTGCAGCAACTTCAGCTTTAGGTCTTCCAACATCTTTAGGCCTACAGGAAAAATTACACTTAAATTAGCATTCGTGATGTAAATCTACATGATCTACATAATTTCAAACATAAAAATGCCCACGATGAGTTTAATTAGAGGGTATTTAGAAGAAATATTTTTATCTGAGTATCTGTGACAAACAGTCATTCAGCACTAAATGTCAACCCTTTTGGATGTTCCAAATTAAGTAGTTACAAATACTGACAATTCTAAGTATTTAAGTGAAAATGTGAGGATTTTCCCCCCAGGTAGAGCATAACTGTAACAGGTTTCCCAGCCATTTCTTACTGTGGTATTTCCCAATGTAAAAAAATTATCCCAGACCTAGGGCCTTCTGAGTATCTGTCCTGAATCCCAGAACTTCAAGGTGTTACTATGTAGGTTTTGGCTGAAATACACACAATGAAATTCATTCTATGGATGCAAGAACCTTCGTTTATTCCCTAAGTAGTAAATTTTGTGTTCTATAAGAGACCATAACCACATTTTTGAAGAAGGAATAATTCCAAAGGCATTATCTAAAATTGCAAATGGCACCAACATTTTCAAGAAGCTAAAAATATAAGGCCTCAAAAGATCACTCCTAGGTAATATTCATAGCTATATATAGAAAAGAGCATTAATTCTTTTATTCTCAGTACAAATGGTATTTTTTTACCTTAATATTTCCTCACTCTCCTCACAGAAATCATTCCCTCATACATACATAGTATGTGCTTCATTACTACTTTTTCACAACATATTTGTTTATATGCATAGGTCTATCATACCCACTAGCTATGAACACTTGGATAAAAATGACCATATTCTTATTTCTTTGTATTCCTTCATATCTAAGCATAGAGTAAAAACTTTTAAATTAATGAACATTTTTTAAAAAACAATATGCTTATTAGAAATATTTAAACTTGTAATATTAAAAAATACTTTAACAGGTCATTTTTCTTCTCTTTAATAAAGCAGTGTTCTTTTTTCATTCCAAACTTCTGTTAAGAGTTTTATTCTTTGTCCTAACTTGCAATAGAAAAGGCTCTAGCATAAATAAATCAAGGAACCTGATTACAGTATTGCATTCAACTACGGTAGACACAGAGCTCTTCAGGTATGTAAACAGGATAAAGTAGACTCTCAAGAGTCTTTTAGGGTGTGGATTTTATGTGCTTTCACAGTAGATCCAAAACAAAATAACTCCTAAATTGTTTTTGTGGAGATTTTTGCTAATTTACCATTCCAGGATTAGGGAATCAGATTGTTCCACCTAAAAATTGCACCTTGAATAAAATAGCTTTTCACACACACACCATCCTTGCAGAACACCTTGGCCTAATTATTTAACCTTGAAAACAAGTATCCACCTTGAAGGTTACTCTGAGATTAAATAAGGGAATATGAAGAACTTGCTTAGAAAGTACTTTATACGTCCTAAGCAATCAATACATGTTAACTATCATAAAGATCATCATTATTTTAGCCACAAATCAAAGGGCATGATAATTATTACCATAACCAATTAATTCAGTAGTGTTTTTTTTAGAACAGTTATACACCAAAATTTGTCAGACCAACAAGGATGCCCAAACTTCTCTATGGAGAAGGGAAATATCAGGGTTAAAAAAATAAAGAAAACAAAAAAGCTAAATGTAGAGTTTACATTGCAACATTTCATTAATTTGACTTAGTTTAACACATCCTTCAATCTAAGAAATTTCACAAAGATAAGGCAGAGGTTTTGTGCCTATCCTAAAAGTTAATTTTACCTTTTCTGCTAACCTAACCTTATCCGATATTCCCAGGACTAATTACTTTCTGTTAGTATCCTAATCACTAGAGAAAGAAAAAAGTTCATTATCTCTCCATATCTGCAATTCTTTAACTGACAGACACTGTTATCTAGCCACTCAAACCCCTAAATGTTATTTGCGAAACTCACTAACGAACATTTCTCAGATCTGCATAAGTGCACCACTTCCAGTTTTCAAAATTATCACTGTCCAACCATTCCCAGGTGATTTTGTATTTCATGTTCTATTTCAAATGCTCCTGGTGTTCTCTCCTAAACTCTTCATCTCTTTCCCCCTTATATAAAAGGCTCAAACTCCATTACAACTTCATTGTCCCAGAGTCCACAGTCAAATTCTGGCTCACGATTCCCCCCACCCAAATATCACTAGGGCCTAATAGTCCAGCTACTGTTCTCTTATGAAATTCCCAGAAGGTTGAACTCTGTGTCTTCAGAGCACAATTACCCCCAAATCGCATACTTTTTGGAAATTTCTGTTAGACATTAAAACTTACCTAAATAAAAACTGCCTATTTAGATTGGAAACATCTATAGTGTCCATGTCTATAACATGAATTTGTCTAAAACCAGACAATGCCTGTGGAAATAGAAAAATCCAATTAAGCAGAAATTTCCTCACATTTAAAAAACGAGATTTGTTTTCAATGTAATCCTAAAGCTACAAATTCTCAATAATAAATTCTGCATAATCATATTTGATAGTTAAAGAGACTTGCAAAGTATATAAATTTTTGTTCTTGGAAAGGTAAAAAATATGTAACTATTCAATTTTAAATAGACCAAAAGAGAACTCAAAATTTCTACAGTTGTTTTATAATCTTATAAACACATCTGTAAAGTTTGTTACTTTGCTGCTGCTAGATGCTTTAATTTTACTTGTTTTACTAATTAACTGTACTTAACTATTCTTTTTTCAGAATATTGTTAAAAGCAATTCATACTAGCTTTATCTTAGTTTATGTAACATTAAGCATTCCATGATTCAGAAATAACTGTTATAAGATATATATCATAAACAAACAACATATAGGTACACTGCACATGTAAAAGAAATACCTTGAAGTACTGAGTCAAGAACAAGCAATCACAACAGCTAGGGAAAACAAACAACTGTTGTGTTTTAATGATAAGGCCAAGCTTTCTAACAGTACAACACTACTCAAATTTACCAGCAGAAGCAAAAGACTGAAAAAAATTAAGTTACATTAATTAATAATGCCTTTCTAGTCTTGGTCAGTTAAAGTGATCAAATTAAGTCACTTTTCAACAATTTCCCAATTTTTCTGCCCCTATGGTAAAAAGAGATCCTCAAAGGAGTTGTCCATGCTTGTATTTTCAAACTTCCTCTTGTGCTCACTCTAAACAAACGTTCACTTGCACTATTCCACTGAAAACAGCTCTTCTCTAAGTCACCAGTGAACTCCACACTGTGTTGCCACCTCCAATGACCTCACCAGTCTGAGCATTTGGCCCTGTGTGGATCAATTCCTCAAAACACGTTCTTCACTTGGTCACTATACTCATGAGAATTTGAACACTTTAAAAATTGTTTTCCAGTTTACCAGTTTCTTTCCTACTTTACTGGCTAGAAATATAGAGTGCTCTTATGCTTAGTTCTGGTGATCTCAATCTTATGAACATCATCCAAAAGCCATCTCAAACTTAACAGTTTCCAAAACCAAAACTCAACCATCCTTATTTCCCAACCACACCAAATCTGTCCTTCTTCCAGTCCCCTCCTGTCAGTGAATGCTAACTCCAAATTTCCAGTTGCTCAGGGCAAAAACAATTGTGGTGTCATACTTGGCTCCTGTCTTTCTCCCTCTCACATCCCACAACCAGTCCATTTGCAAATCCTGTTGACTCCATCTTCAAAACACATGCATCACCTGACTGCCTCTCACTACCTCTAGTGCTACCACCCTGTTATAGGTCAGTCGTCTCTGGTCTAGATGACTGCAACTAGCCTCTCAGCTTTCTCCTCTATTCTTCCTTTAGTCTTTTCCAATACATAAGCCACAGTGATCCAAGTTAAAAATCAGATCAAATCAACTCATCTGCTTAAATCTCTCCAATAACTTCCTGACTAGGAGTAAAATGCTAAGTTCTTACAATAACCTCCAAAAGCCTTTGTGATATTTATTTCCAGCCCCTCCATCTCCCATTACCTCTCTGACCCTTTCTGAAAATGCTGACCCTTAACCCATTTCTGTTTTAGCTGTAAGGACCTCCTTGCCATCCTGGAATGTAACAGTCATGCTCCTACACCACAGCTTTTTCACCTGCTGTCTCTCTGTCTAGAATGTTCTTGTTCACGTCTGCTCAGACAGCACCTTTTTTAAGTCCATTCCCTTTCCACTTGGCTACCGATCTCTCACCTTTCCTCTCTAAAACATTACCATCTGTCAAACTATGTATTTTACTTGTCTTTTTTCCTTCCACTAAAATGTAAGCCCAAAAAACACCTGTCTGTATTGTTTAATGCTGTATCCATATTTCTAGCATCTAAAATAGTGCCTGGCATATAGGGTAGGAGGCTCAATAAATATTTACTCAATCAATAATATTAATGTCACATTCCTTTCTTCAGAATGAGCCTTGGAGGGGTTTACAATCCACTTGGAAAAAGATGTGTATCTCTTATGTACTTATGTCTGTAAAATTGAAAACCCTTAATTTTCTTCTATTGTGTAAGAGAATATTACAATTCAATGAATAACAAGACCACTCCTAAAGCTGCTGATAACTACTCTTCAGATCTAATTTCCAATTACTTTACCTTTAAAATTAGTATATACTTCATTTGCAAATAACAGCTTCAAAATGGAAAAAGTCAAACCACCCTTCCCTTCTACAACTTTGGTTCTTACACTGCTAGAGTATTTATATCTGATAAAGTACTGTTATATTTGGTACCCCCAGAGTATATCATACACATTGCTATTTATTTTGTGTGAGTTGTCTCCTCAATGAAACTTCAAATTCATTAAGGACTGAGGCTGTGATTATCTACAATCACCGCAGAACCCACCACTTGGTATCATGAAGTATACTGAATTTTTGTAGTTTCACTAGGAGTAACATTAGTACTCCCTAGCAAAATTAATGTGGCTGTTTATATTTAAACTTTAGCCCCATGATCAACTTTTTAGGCTGTTCACCTGATTCTTTTATTCACTTCATTTTCTAAGGAGTCCAGTCTAGCATTTCCACTTTTCTATACACCAGTGAGAAGCCTGGCATATATCAGCTCTGTTTATAGAATAAATATCTTTGTTAAATAAACTTAAAAAAAAAAAAAGCTACTTGGGCTCTGGCTGGTATAGTTCAATGGATTGAGCGCCGGCCTGCAAACCAAAAGGTTGTGGGTTCGATTCCTAGTCAGGGCATATGGCTGGGTTGCAGAACAGTCCCCCAGCAGGGGGTTCAGGAGAGGCAACCACACATTGACGTTTCTTTCCCTCTTTCTCCCTCCCTTCCCCTATGTCTAAAAATAAATAAATAAAATCTTTAAAAAAAATGAAGAAAAAGCTACTTGTTAAGTTACTCGAAGTCGGTGAAACAAATTAACTAAACCACTACTTATGGATTTCCAACCAGTATACCCAATAGTTTCACTAAATAATACCCTCTCTTAAATGATACTTGTTAAAAACAAATTAACCTATGGTTCAGTGAAAAGAACACTTGACTAAGAATTGATGACCTGGATTAGATTCCAGGCCTATCACTATAAACCAAAAAAGTTAGGTAAATCATTTAACTTCTCTGAACTTCATGTCTCCCTCTATATAAAATAAGCCAACACCCTATCTAAGTGGGTTATTTTTATGGAACAAAAGAAATAATAAATTCTTACAAATTGCTTGTTAAATGAATTATCAATTTTGTTATTTGAAATTAATGAGCACTTTGCAAGAGGAAGCAGAAAGATTTTTTTGATAAAGAGCAAAGAAGTAGTAAGAATTTCTGTCAATGACTTTATAGTTGAGAACTTTAGAATTTAACTGTTTGGAATCTGACCTGCTAAACTTAGCTAACAAAAGCTTGAGATAGGTTATTAATCATAATAAAGAAATTTCCTAGTATGACAGAAAAGGAAAATTACCACAAGAGAAAAAAATACATATTAAATATATGTATATATATTACCAGATTTTTCAGGAGCTCACATCCTAAGCCGCCAGCTCCAATGACTAGAACTTTACATGTATCTAACAAAAACTGGAGAGACTGTAAGGAATGAAAAGGCATATTAAAACCTAGTTATAAAAAAACATAAGTTCCATCGCTATAACAGGCCATAAAATAGTTTTGATGTTTCCATGAAAAATGCAAAGACCAAGAACAGACTTTCTATTATAAACTCATAAATTTCTGAAGAACGTAGAGCCAGAAATTCTATAACCCTAATGATTTCAGGGCATTTCAGTTTCAATGTTTTTAAATTGACGTGTATTGTATGAAATTAAAAGGCTATTTCTAAAAAGAAAAAAATTCGCTACCTAAAAGTTATTTTTTAACCTTGAAAGGAGATGGAAGGCATCAAATTCATTATTTCACTGACTTCCTAAAAAAAGAAAAGTGTAAAAATCCTAAGAATGGAGAATCGAACAGTGCACAAAGTGTTTAAAGGTCTTCAGGAAGGAAAAAAAAAACAGATAAAATTCTTAGAAAATTATATATAAATGAAATACTATTTGGAAACAATCACTTAACAGAATTATCAAACAATCAGGCAAAACAAAAATCAGAAGCACGGGGAAACAAGGTGGGTCCAAAGAAAAGCAGAATATTGTCAATTCTGTCCAAAGAGACTAAAGGAGAAAAAGTTATTTAGATAAGACACCGGTAAAATCCAAGAGATTATACCTTTAGGAGTAGCACAATATTTCTACTTCAAAATAGTAACTCTTTATAAAGACAAAATGACATAAAAATTTACTATAAAGAATACTTCTTTCACCTTATAATAAAAGAAGTTATATCTAATTGAACACTTGCTTTAAGCCAAACACTATCTGTCCAAAATTCTATTCCTGTTATACAGCAGTCACATAATTTTTTAACATGCAATTAGTTATATTCAATCCTAGGATGCTCATTTAAACTAAATTTCAAAATTTAAACATGCATCCATCTTACTATCAAAATTAATTTCTCATAGCAAAATTAAAAAGGGGAGTGTCTCAGAAATCATTTTAAACTGAAATTCAAAGTGAAGTATAACTCGAGTTCTAAATGCGATTACAAAGTTATTTTACTCAAAAAATTTCAACATATTACATAAGAAATGTGAAAATGACTCAAATATTAGCCATTCAAATAAAATCAGTTGCAAATACTCAGTTTAGTATTTCAAGATATATTATACATTTGTATTAGTATTTTTATTATAAGAGCAAGTGAAAAAGAAAGCATTTTATTTTTGAAACAAAACTATAAGAGGAGTTATTTAAAAATAAATGTTTCTCACTTCAGTGCTCGGTTCGAAATCAGGGTGTGTGAAGGGTCCAGATCGCTCGAGGAACTTCTTTACATGGTTCCAGCGACCTTCCCAGTCTCCAATGTCCCCACACCCACCATCAACAGCCATTCTGCACAGAACACAGTAAATTCAGCTGCAAAGGTCAGTATGAAAAAAACCACACCTACAACTACTGTGGTTTCCCAAATGAAATGATAACCACACCAGAGCTGCTCAAATAAAAAGGGTATTATTTAATGTGGTTATACTTATGCTTTTAAATTTTTTCTTAGCTATCACAGAGTTTATTTAAAGTTAAAAACTACATGTGTTTGATGAAATAAATCAGCCTATGTGTTTCCGGGTTCCTACAGCAAGCCGAAATAAAACTTAGGATATTGTTTAAGCAGAGAGAAATGGGTTATAAAAGATCACTGTGAACTTCCCCAAGGTGTTCCTTCAATACACCTGTATCAGGAAATATCACTTATAAGAGAAAAATAAATATATAACTCCACTTTCAGCACTGTGATGTTTCATATCTATTGTAACTCATCTGTCCTTTCCAAGTTTGAAAGATATAACTTAAATATTTTTGATGAGAGGAACTCTCACACATTTTTATCTGAAACAGAGGTCCCGATCTTCAAAAAACAATCTTTAAATACTATAAGGTGTTCGTTATTGCCACTGTACAGAGAAAGTTTTAGGTTACAATTATACTGCAGCTAAGCATTATTCTCGAGAAAATCTAGAGCACACAACTGAGTGTGTTCTAACACTGGACTCCTCTAACACAGTAGTAATCCATGTATTTCCCACTCAGTGCAAAATTCATGTTGAGTTGCAATTATTTTTAGTTTTCATATTTCCTATAACCCCACAACATCTACATTCAAATGTATTAATATCCATTTTTACAAAAGGGACCAAGCAGTATTTCCTAGCAATAAAGACCTTAGGTTTTGATGATAGCTGGGTTTGATTACACAATTAACTGTATTGTGACTGACCTTGAGCAGATTACTAAACAGCCATAAACGTCATCTACAAATTTTTACAGCTACTTAAGGTCAGAATGAGAATGTAGTAAGCATTCAAACTTTAACTATCATTTTAAGCAAAAGTGGAAAGTAAAAGAAAGGCGGGAAGAAATGTGAAATTAAGCTTGTCCCACCAATCCTCTTGCAATTGACATTCAACTTTCCAAGGGTGAAACCTAGACTAAAGCTCTGCTACTGGGATTTGGCTCAGGAATTACTAACTCACCACACCCACCGCAAGAGTACTTTCGTTCCCTCCCGTGTAGGCAGGAGCAAAAATTAAAAACACTGTTTACATCTATCTCACCGCATAAAACTAAGAAACAGGGTGTGTAATAAGTGGGCAAAATAAGCTCTGTGGAGTCAACATTCCCCTTTAAGAGCCAATTATTTTGCAAAAATAATTGATGTGCTTAGTCCGATACCATAGAAAGTTCTCACACAAAGTGCAATTAGAACTGTTTGTGTTTACGGAAGGCCAAAATCGGCCCGGTGTTCCTTTCGTGTGTTCAAGTGAGATTCCCTTTTCACAAGGTCACGTCTCTGACCACTGGGATGTTGGAAGAGGGGGCGCCAGATGGTCCCGCTAGACCTGTGGGTCAAGCACCGGGCGGGCCCGAACGGGACCTGCTGCCGAGACCGAGACCTCGCGGCCTGCGCTCCGGTTGCCCCCTTCCCAGCCTCCCGGGCCCGCTGCGGCTGGTCCCCTAGGCCTGGGGTGAGGGGAGGCGGGGGTCCCCGGAGAGGGCCCCGGCCTCCCGGCAGCACTAACTTCTCAGCCAGCAGCTCCTCTATTCTCCTTCTTTTCTTCTCCCTAAAAGAAAGAGAGAATAAAAGAAGGGTCAGCATCACGCTACACATTGGGCGCCGCGAGAGAATGGGGGGTGAGGGAACGGGGTGAGGGAGTGGGAGGACCCCGGGGGGCGGCGGCCACCGCCCACTGCCGCGCTCTCTCACAACCCAGCCCGGCCCGGCGCGCCTGCAGAACCCGATACTTACGGTTCCTCGCCATCCGCCATATTGTTCTCCGCCTCTTCCCAGTTACCCCCACGGCAGGAGGGGCGCGGCGTAGGAGCGGGGGCCAGGGGTGGAGACGGGGCGGGAGGGGCGGGAGGGGCGGGGCTGGCGGGGCGGGGCGGGGCCGACCTCGCTGATGCACCCTTGGGCTTTAAAGACCTGCTTTGTAATTATGAACTTGATAAACTACCTTTAATTGCCTAACTCTTATCCACTCTATAATGTTATGCTGCTTGAAAATATTGATATAATACTTTAGATATTTATACAATTTTTGTGTTAAATAATTATATAAAATTGTATATTCTATGAGAAAACTCCTGGAAGAGTCACCCTATTATGTCAGAGCTTCCATCCGAGGAAAAGCACCAGGGGAATTTTCACTTACTGATTTTCAAGACGGTTCCAACATCTTTGCATAAAGATATTCACGTAAAGAGGAAAATTTAAATCAGGTTATAGGGGTTGGATAAAGATACTGTTTTTCTTTCTTCATTAGTATCAGTATTAATATAGTGTCACATTATGTCAGGTAAGAAATTCAGTGGCAATGGAACAATTGAAGAAACGTTTTTCTGTGAGAAAAATATAATATTCAGATAGAAAAACGTATGAAGAAAAAAAGCACAAAAATTAAATAATCATTTAGAACACCGTCATCTCATCGCCTAAATATAAGTGATGATAAAATTTTGGACTATGTATTTCCTTCCAGAGTCAAAAACTGACAGATAAATAGACGTGTGTATGACTGGATACAGAAATATAATCATATTAAATTAGAAATAGCTTCATATTAATATAGATAATTACATATATTTTTCCTTAAAGTGGACAAAAATAAGATTTAGCATCAGAAATTTTTAACTCTCCACTTATTACCTCTGATATCTTGGGTACATCTGTCTTCATTTGTAAACTGGAGATAATGATATTTACCTTGTAAGACTCTGAGATTTTAATGAAATCCACAGTGATTTTCAAAATGTAACTCCTGATCAATCACAGCTGCATCGTTTGGGAACTTCTTACAAACGCAAATTTTCAGGCCCGACCACTAACCTTCTGCAAAACCCTTGATGTTTCTGTGCAAATTAAAGCTTGAGAACTACTGAAATAAAGAATGTATAAAGCAGGGGGATTCAACCTTTTGGCCTCTCTGGGACACACTGGAAGAAGAGTTGTCCTGGGCCACACATTAAATAACACAAACATTAACAAAAACTGATGAGCAAAAAAAAAAAAAAAAGGTCCGTGCCTACTTTTCCTAATATCTGCTGCCACAGATAAGCAAAAATAGCCCTCGTATGATAACCCTAATTATGCAGCGACCCTTTCAATAATCTTTTAAAATCATCGATTGGTGCCAAGTTTGTTATCACTAATATAGAAAATGTACATACCTAAGTAATAAAATGTCACTGATGTTTTTTAAATATTTTATTATAAAAGTAAAAGAGAGCAACATAAAACTAGTGGGATGTTTAACATTGTATTTGAGAATATAGTGCATCAATAATCTGGTTTGATAGAAGTAGTTGCAATTCTCAGTGAGTTCTCAAGGTGCTCATCAGGTATTTTGGTTCTAATTTTATTCTTAATGTGTTTTCATTCTTAAAAATAGTTGCTAGCAAATTAGGTGCCACCAAATAGCGATGACATGAATAAGGTATGACTGTGAAACAAGGGATATTTGTCTCTAGGAAGATAGGGACTATAAAAGTCCAGTGAAGAGACACAATAAAATTTTTCTTTAAGTTGAATATCAAATTGCAGCTCTATGCACTCCATTTGAAAATTGGCAGGTAACATATTTATGTTAACTAGAAATAGAGTCGCAAATGTAGCAAAATATTGATTATTTCCCCAGAAATTTTGAAATCTGTTTTCAAACTCTTGTATCATACTGAAAAGTAAGGCCGCATATTTTTCCCTGTTCACCAGACTGTGGTTAGCCAACATGTCAAAATGCATAAAATTGTTTGCCTTAATTTGAGCTTGCCGTAATTTCAGTTTCATTTGGAACATTTTTATGGTTTGAAACGTGATATTGAAAAGCTGGTTTTCACCTTGAAGACACATGTTTAACTCATTTAAATGAGCAGTTGAATCCACTAAAAATGCTGAATCTGTAAGCCAGTTTTTATCGTCAAGTTTCAGCACAAATTTGTTTTTTGATACTGTAAATGACTTGATAACCTGTTGCAAATCATAAAATCTTTTCAACATTTGGCCTTGACTTGCCACCTGCTTCTGAAAAGTAAATGATGTTACCATAGTCAGCATCAATACTTTTAAGGAATTCCAGGAACTGGCGATGACTCAATCCCTTGGCCCTTAGGAAATTCAGTCTTGATGATGATTTGCATGATGTTATCCATTTTTAAAGTTTTTGTGCATACATTTTTTTGATGTACTATGCAATGATACTTCATCAAATGTGAGTTTTGGGCAGCAATTGCATCTTCTATTAATTTTACAAGTCCCTCTTTAGTAACTATACCAAATATGTTGACAATGGGCAAAGAAAATCACTTTAGCATTTTTTTACTGATTTGTATACATCTCTTGATTTACTTGTGTCTTTTAATGGCACTAAAGAAGCCATTTCTTCAGTGACATTATATTCATCATCAATACCTCTAATAAAAAATGACAAGTTGAGCCATATCTGTAGTATCAGTACTAACATCCATCACCAAAGCATAAAATTTAAAATTAGCAGCTTTACTCTCAAAACTTCTTTCGATAGAGTTTCCAGTTTCTTCAGTTCACCTGGCTATAGTCCAGTGAGACAAACTGATTTCAGAAATATCCTCCTTTTTTTTTTTTTCAGGGCAAATTACATCTGCCACGCTTTCTATATGTTGCTTAGTAAACTCACCGTCAAGAAATTGTTTGGATTATTTTATGATTAAATATGCTACCACATAACAAGCTTTTACAATGGAATCCTCCTGAGTTGTAACTTTTTGAAAAAATTTTTGTTGAGAAGACAGACTTTTATTAGTTCTGTTATTTTCTCTTTATGAAGCAGTCCTTAATATGCAATGAATTTGGCAGCATGTTTTTGCATATAGTGCCTTTTCAAACTATAGTCTTTGAAAACTTGCACAAATTCCCTACGAATTAAACAGAATGCCTTACTATTTGCCTCAACAAAAGAGTAGTCATCTGTCCACTTTTCACTGAACAATCTTCCTTCATCAGTAATATTTTCCTTTGGGGGGGTTCTTTTTTTTTTTGAGATGTAGAAACCATGCTGGGATTTAAAAAAAATAATAATATATAAGGGAATTTATTTACTTTTATTATGAAAATTAATTGACAGGAAAATAGGAAGCAAGGTTTGGGCCCTTCCACAGTCCTCTAGGCTGCCAATGCAGGGCAAGGCAGGGGGCTGATTGTAAAGCATGGTGGGCGATGTGTGAGGTGCCGCTGAGATGTGGAATTACCTTTAATAATCAAATAAGAATGCTCACCTGACTTCTAAATAACATTAAATGCCTAGCGTTGCAATGGCAGGTTGACATATTATTGATAACCGCCAGCTCACTAAGTTACCATGAGCACATGTAACGTCTGGCGGTGTCAATTCTACTGTCTGCACTTGAAAGAGAACACACTGGAAGCTGCACACTGTCATAAAAGGGAAGCCGTGCATGCGTACAAATAGCGAGAGCATATGTGTGTTTATGTGACATTGTGACATGTAATCACACAAAAAATCTCATAGATTTAAGTAAATTTATGAGTTTGTGTTGGGCCACATTTATAGCCATCCTGGGCTACATGCGGCCCGTGGGCCATGGGTTGGATACCCCTGGTATAAAACCTAATGTGTATTCAGTAAATGTAGCTGCTGTTTATAAATTATGATATTCTGTCTTCTCTTTGTCCTTTAGTATCCCACACTCAGGTTCAATTCAATAGCATTCATTGAGCCAGGCAGTAAATGGGATATAGAGCATACAACAGGAAACACCAGCTTCTTTCCAGGTCACATGTCTTGATATCTACCCAGAAACCTCTTTTTCTTGCCCAGACTACTCCACAGATGAAACTATTGAGGTTAGATCCTTTTCCTCAGCAATGCTACTTTTAGGAGACCTTTTGATTAATGGCAGTGAGCATCACAGCTGCTTCAGGTGTTAAAAACCAATAGGCGCCTTAGAGATCACCTAGTCTAAACCCACCCACATCACAGAGGAAGCTGAGGCCCATGCATAGGATCCTGCTGTTCCATGAAGAGGTTTGCAAAGGTATCTGTTCCTGCATCTTTGTGTCTTAGAACTAATACCCTGACTCACTGTGGTGGTATTTTGATAGATGACACCAGGCCCTCCCTGTGGCTCAGACTCACTGACTGGAAATAGCCAATTGCTCTTGCCAGTAATAAAAGACAAGTAAGCAAAACCTGCAACAGATTTATTTCACTTCAATCAGAATATATTATAAACTATTAGTCTATCCACTATTATTTACATGCAGATAGATGGATATGTTATGTAGGATAGATAGCAAACTGAGGCAGGGAGGAGGAGGGAGACATATCTAACCCACTAACTCAGCAGCGTTGAGCCTGGTCTGATAAGATTGCCAGGTGTTTCAAACATCACAAGAAACACCATGCTAGCACATGAAGAGGAGAGCCCTTGAAGTTCTGTATGTAATATTATTTCCGCTATCCAGGGAAAAACACTTTTGAAACTTTGCATTCATCACAAGGTCTAGAAGGTGGAAGGAGAGGGGGTCCACAGTGCCCAAAGAAAAAGCCTATAAAACAACTTCAGCTAACCGCCTGCCTCTGGATATACTATCTGTTTCACAAGGGGGTCCCTAGTGCTTACAGAAAGAGCCCATAAATGATGGTTAACTGCCTCAACTTTGATTAACTGCCTCAGTCACCTGTTTTACAATGGATGACAAGATGTGATTTGCATCAAGATAGGGACCTGGGTTAACAGCCCTACACAAATGCCTATGTTTAGGTAGTCATATCCCCTGCATGAAGCTGATACCACCTTTACACACCAATTAATGTGTAACTCCTTAACTTCATCCTGTAACTACATAAGAGTTCTGTCTGGAAAAAGTCCAGTCATTGTTAACATAATAAGAACAGTTCGAGTGACATCAATGTAACCTAGCAGCCAAGGAGAGTGGACTGGAATGCACATGTGTGAACAATGACAACTTCACTGTACTAGTCAGTAGGGCCGGTGGGTGCTATTGATTGAGTGTGTGTATTGTGTGGCTATTGCGTTCAAAATCACTGAGCGAGTAGAGCAATAAATCTGCATCAAATTTTGCATTAAGCCTAAACATTCCTCCATGGAAACTATTCGGATGATTCAGAAGACCACAGCTATGGGCAAGTGGTGACTGGAAGCTTCATCATGACAACACGCCCGCTCATATATCACATCTCGTGCAGAGTCTTTTTGTGGAACATCAAACCACCCAGGTGACTTGCCACCTTTACCTTGCCTGTACCTATGCCCTATGCCTTTGTTCCTCACCTTAGCAAGGCCCATTCTTTTCCATGAGAACTTATCACTAATAAACTTTGCTTGCATACTAATAGACTTGCTGATCTGTAATTCTTTGCTGTGTCAGTGAGAAAAACCGAGTTTCTCCCACAACAAATATTCAGAGTAGTCCTATCTAGAAGCATGAGTCTGTGTATAAGGACACAAGGAAGGCTCCTACAGTGAATCTGACCCCCACTAAATGAATAATGTCAAACAGTTTCTACTAATAGCATTTCAAACAGTGCCTGAAATAAAGTAAGGATTCCACGTGTTCATTTTTATTTAAAATAATTTTATGACTGAAGGGAAGCAGAGTTTGCCATCCCAAAATATGTTTGTGTGTGTGTGTGTGTGTCAGGGGTGGGGTGGGGCGTGGATATTATTTTAAGCTAGGGGTTTTTATTCTTGTTTGTTTAGGGTTTTTTTTTTTTGCCATTTTAACCATTTTATTTAAAAAAGTTTTTATTGTTGTTCAATTACAGTTGTTCCTATTTCTTCCCCCCATTACTCTCCCCTGCCCTACCCTCCTCCCATTCTATATTCAATCCTCCCCCCATCCCCTCACCCCCATTGTCTTTTTCCTTGGGTCCTTTATATCTGTAAACCCTTCCCCTTCCCCTTCTTTTAAGTTAGTTATATTTAAGAAATGAAAGACTCAGGAAAATCCTTTGATCTTCCCTCTAAAGAATTTAGATAAAGGACCTACTCCAGGAAGAGAGATATCATTATAGATAACTGCAGTTTAATCTGAACTACTGTAGTGTGATAGGGAGGAATGAGCAAAGCCTATTTCATCAAAGACTTCTCTGTGTCCCATTGTTAAAGATAGACCAGCAAACATTTGTTTTGGAAATGTTTGCTTTTCCATTCAAATGAACTGCCTTTCTTCTCTTTGAAGTCCCAAACCACTACTCCCTGCCCCCTTAGACTTGGCTTGACAAAGCAAAGCTTCAAGTGAGTCAGTATTCTTATGAAACCCCTGTACATACATATGTAATTAAATTTGGTTATTTTCTCCTGTTAATCTGTCTCATGTCAATTTGATTATTAGACCAGCCAGAAGAACTAAGAGAATGGGAAGAAGGGGGAATATTTTTCTCCTCCCTCACGTGACAAAAGTAGAAATGTGTAGTGAAAAGACAAAAAGTCCCATAATACAACCAGAGGGAGAAGCATATTTAACATTTTGAGAGAGGGAGAAATGGATCATGCTCTATATCACTATACCTGGCTTTTAAAAATTTCTTTTGTTATTTTTAAACCTCTCTGGAGGTTTGAACAAATAAGTAAAATTACACTGAAAAAATATTTAGTGGATATCAATGACTTGTGATCAATGAGTAAATTATATTATTACTAACACACACTTGATGGTTGATGGTCATGTGGTACTGAGCAATTAAAAGGTAAACATTCTTGATCACACCTCCTAATGCTCACTGATCTCTCCAATAAGTGTGGGCCTTACCGGGGCTCATAAACCCAAGGGAACTCTGCCACACCCTCTGACTTCCTGTAACATGACACATCTCTACATAGCACTCTTCTCACTGTTTGGTAAAGTTAGTATTTCCACTGCACTGCAAGATCCTTGAAGACAGAGCAAGATTGCATTCTTCTCAACTTCTTTTCTAAAAATCTCTCACAATGCTCTCTCATTAGGCCTTGAAAGGACTCAAAATATCTTTTGACATCACACTGAAATTTTTCAACCTTTTTTCCCCTATCAAGTCTACCTAGAGACAACTAAAACAATTAAATTGCAGTGAGATAGAGAAAAGTCAGGGGATGTTCATTATGAAAGCATAGAAAACAAATCAAGTTTCAGCACTGTTAATACCATGATACCAAATGAATCATGGGCTGTGCTATTATTAATAGCAATAACAGTAATATCTAACGGCAAGCAATTGCTATACAATAAGCACATCTCATTCACTCTTATTTATCTTCAACTATTAATACATGGCAGATGTTTTTATTATCTCCAGTTTAGACATGAAGAAACTGAGATTGGAGGAGATGAAGTAATTTGTCAGAGTCACTAGCAAGAAATGGAGGAGCTGGGACTCTAATTTTATTCTCTCTTATTTTAAATGTTTCCAGTTTTCCAGAATCAAGAAAATGTGACAGCTCAGAAATATTTTCATCTTTTAAACTTTATTAAACACCAATGACAGGAGTATTTACTTAGAGTCATTGTGGGTTCCTGAAATAGCTTCTAAATCACGGAGAAAAACCAAATTATGTCTTCTGGATTTTGCAGTAGATATATTTTATTACTTTCCATTTTTTTTTTTGAAAATTGGTGGCTTGAGGAGAGTGAATTCAGTTTTTAAAAACAGTACCATTGAATGTTTAAGGACTCTATTATCTTATACATTAGGATTTTAAAATTTTGCCTACTACACTATGAAGTTAACTAAAATATTTTTTCTCTTGCACTTGAGATAAAAGGAGGTTGATTATACCAACCAGCCCCTTAAATGGAAAAAGGAAGACCCTTTAGAAGCCTGAGCAGGAAATTTACAACTAAATCATTTGGGCTGAGATATAAAACTATCATATTATCTATTAAAGTACTGTGCTTCCTTAGTGAAATTTGTCCCCAAATATTAAGATAAAACTAAGAAAGATCTTTGTGAGTGGAATCCATGTTTCTGCCTAGAAGATACTGGGTGCAGAACAATAAGTTCACTGCAGACCATTGTTTGCTTTCAAATGTAAACAACATGCCCAGATCAGGGCTGAAGTGACCAAATCTGGGCACGTTGTGCCCACTATCAGAATGCACAGTCGTTGGATAATTTTGCCTAGACAGAATGGACATGGAAAACAAAGAAGAAAAGTGAACGAACAAACCAGTCTTCTATTCTACACGTTCTTCATTCCGGATTTTGTCAATCTGATTTCACTCATAGTGACTCATGGTGAAACAGAGAAAACACGAGGATTACATTCAGATGTGCAGAGGTTAGTAACAGCTTACTTTCCAAAAACAGTTCATTTCCCAGCAACACTACAGTTGCCTTCCATTCCATTTTACTTAGGCTAGCATCTGAACTGCTGCAAAAATTTTCCCCAAAGTCCAGAACACATCTTAAATATTCAAAATATTCAATCTTAAATATTCAAAAGGGGTGTTTTGAAGGAGGTTGTGTTTGGACTTCCAGGGAAGGCATTGCCATCTCTCCCCAGGCAGATTTCCGCTGGTTCCTTTCTGTCATTCCTTCTGTCTTTTGCACTCAGCCCCTTACTCTGCCGCGGGACCCCAGTTTTCCTATAGCCAACCCCTTAGAGCCAATAAGGAAGTTAAAAAGAGGAAAAAAACGCCCTCCCGCTTCCAATTTCCTCTGCTCCGCTGCCGCCAACCAGAGAGCCGGCCGAGCCGGAGCCTCTGTCACTGCTAACCTTTTAGCTGGTTCGGTTGCAGCCACCGCCACTGCCAGATTCCAGAGGCGAAGAGACCTTGGCTAAGAGACCGGACATGGAGGTGAACATCGCCCCGCTCCGGGCCTGGGATGATTTCTTTCCAGGCTCTGACCGCTTCGCTCGGCCAGACTTCAGGGACATTTCCAAATGGAACAACCGCGTGGTGAGCAACCTGCTGTACTATCAGACCAACTACCTGGTGGTGGCTGCCATGATGATTTCAGTTGTAGGGTAAGTGGGGCCCCTTCGGGGCATTGATGGGGGTAATTCGGAGGGGCTTGAGGGCCAGACTCCGGCCGGAGGAAACGCTCTGCACGGGTGGCGCGGGCCGGGGCAACTGCAGGCGGCCCAGCCCTAGTAGTCTGTGCTCAGGGCGAGGCCGCAGCAACCTGGGGCCCCATTTTCCTTTCCGTTCCTCGGGTTGAGACATGTGGGGTCCCTGAGAGTAAGGAAATATTGCCAGTCCCGGGCTAGAATAATGACTTTTTTCAGCCTTGCTTCGATTAGGGTCTTGCTGGGGGAATGTCGGTAGTGGCCCCGTCTTTTAAAAATAAGGAGAGGAAAGTGGTGTAACCCTATCTTGGGACTGGATCCCAACGGTGTCCGCTCGGGTTCGGCAGTGTAGGAAGGACATTCAGGAGGCGACGGGCTCTGTCAGTGTCTCTGCTGTGCCTGCCGCTCTGTACAACGAAATTGAACTTGGAGGCAACAGGGGACTGTTCCCTGGGACGCACCACCCAGTGTGGGGTGAAGGCTGCCCTGCCTGTAGGAGTGGGGTCCTTAATTATTTTTTTCTCCTAGGAGTCGACAGGCATGGCCTCTTTCTGTATCTTCACTTCCTGGGCTGCATTCTGCCTATTGGAGGCCTTTTCAATACCGGATCTTAAAATAAAAAAGTGCCCTGTGTTACATAGTTTCACACGTGCACACACGCCCACCCTGCTAGGATCCACACATCTTTAAAGAAAAAGCTACCCTCAGACGTTATAAGGAACTCACGTGCCATTAAAGAAGTGTCTGATATTTCCATTTCAGAGTAAACACAGAGGGAAGAAGAGCAAGCTGGCCTGGAAGACAGGAGAAATCCAAACTTGGAGGGTGTGAGAAGGGGCTAATAGAGTGGTTTCTTAAGTTGGTTTGCTGTTCTTTGACTTATTTATTGATTCATTCTTCTGTGCCAATCGCGGGAGCACAATGAGATCAGGCAGGGATGAATTCTGGCCCAAGGGCACCATTGGTTGTTGAGAAGCTATAGGACCAAATACAATGCACAGAGGAGAGAGAGGTCACAATTTCTTGGGTGTGGTTCAGAGCAGTCACCCCAATGGAGAAGTGGACGCTCATCTGTGGGATTCCGTGGACAATTAATTACCCAGATCCTCATTATGTGTTGCTTAAGGACCTGCAGTCTCTGAGAATGGCTCAGTGTGTGGACGGCAGGACTCCGAGTTAGGTGGGAGTCTGAGTTAAAATTAGCTGGGGTAAAACAGGCCTGAAACAGCTGCCCGTCTTTATGCTTGAGTCTTATTTCCTAGTACACTAAAAAAATTAAAATAGAAGACAATAAAAACAGAAATAAATAGTAAAGAGGATTGCATCTGTTATTTTGCTTTCTTTTTCTTTTCTCCTTTTTTTGTGAAGAAGTAAACAAAGAGTCTTATCTAGTGATCTAGGTATGGGGTTGTTTTTTTGTTTTTAGGTAGCCTCAAAAATTTAGATATGAGGCAAGGTCTGACACAGACCAAGCAAATGTACAGAAAACAAAACAAAACAAAAACAAAACAAAACAAACATACAAACAAACAAAAAACATTGCTTTTCAAAGAGGTGTACTGCCCAGGCCAGACACAGCTCAGGTAACCTTGCTGGAATCTATTTTTTACCTGGGAAGGCCAGGGCCCTTCCTTAACTAAATTTAGCTCCCTTGTAGTGCCTTAGCCCACTAACTCAGGCAGTTTGGAGTGTTTGCCCTTCTCATTCCCCTTTTCAAATGGGAGATGTTGGTTGTCATTGAAATTTTTGAAGGTAAAAGTAAAACATAGCCATGCTTATTTTTTTATTATTATTATTTTTAAAAACTTGGAAAACTACAGGCCAGTAGTAAGTTGTTTTGAAAACTGTGTACAAAATGTGAGATTTCTTTTGTAGCTCAGTAAAAACTTAATGTATGACCTTCAACTGTTTTCTCTGTGTCTACAAACACACATAGTTTATAGTTTTTCCCACAAATTGCCCTTTTCTTTCTTTATAATTTAACAATAATAAAGTGATTTACTTGCATTCCCTCATACAACCCAATGAGATGAGATACTGTTATTATCCTGTTATTAAACCTGAGGCTCAGAGAGGTTAAATGACTTGCTCAAAATCACAGACCCAGAGTTGTGGTCTTAACTACTATGGCACTGTCCTATGAGTCATGAGGTATGGAATTATAGTCTGTTAAAGCTGGAAGAAAGCAAGTATCTTCAGGGCCAGGAAGCTTAGTTGATTCTGGAACATTTCTCATTCTACAAGAACTCTCTTGATAAAGTCAGTAGATGAGTGGGCTCAGAGCAGTGCTAGAGGCTGTGGATCCGGATCCTCTCTGCTGGCATCTGAGTGTTCTCTTGATATCTTGGTAGAGATGTGTGAAAATGTGGCCTGGCTGTTTACTGGGGAAAGGGTGTTCTTCAAGGGTGTTCTTCCGTCCCCTGCTGGTGAGAAGGGACCTGCAGGCCATTGTTAGAGAGTTGAAGTCTCAGCTCTGACTGCTCTTGTGTTGAAAACTCACTTAAATGAGGATAGAGAGGGGAGGGAGAGGGAAGACCAAGAGGATATCCTCTAACTCCAAAAACACTTGCTCTTTGAGTTCTACTGCTATAAAATAGGAATTAAATGACTTAATTAATATAAAGCTACTCAAGGTCTTGCAAATGACAACACTGAAAATGTTAGGTGTTATTATAGAAAATCCTAGGTCACAGGCATATTTAAAATTCTCACAACTTGTGTGTTGTCTTAGGCAGAAGTTTTAGATGATGAATAAACACTAGTGGTTTTGTTATAATTGCAACTTGTGTTTCATATAAAACTTTGCTTCCCTTGAAGACTTGAGTTTCCTTTTGAGATGCAGGTGTCACTTCAGAAGAGACTGAAAGACTTAAAAGGAATAAGATGAATCACAAGCTGGAGAATGTATGTTTTGCTGAAAATGGCTTTGTGTCCTTTAAATCCAGAAGGGAAAACTGTCTGAGATTGAAGAGGAAATGAGTTACCTTCTCCATCCTTGTCATAAGACATGTTTGCACAAGATACTCTGTTTATCTCACGTACAGCAATACAAGTCTGTGCCTGTATTTTTTTTATTGTTGTTCAATTACAGTTGTGTCCATTCCCTGCCCCCGCAGCCTATCCCCACCTCCTACCCTCCATCCTACCTGCTTTGGCTTTGTCCATGTGTCCTTTACACATGTTCCTTGACGACCCTTCCCCTATTTCCCCCCATTATCCCTCTCTCCCCTTCCCCTCTGGTTACTGTCAGTTTGTTCTTTATTTCAGTGTCTCTGGTTATATATTTCTTTTTTATTTTTTGAAACGATTTTATTTATTTTATTTTTAGAAAGGGGAAGGGAGGGAGAGAAACACCAAATGATTGCCTCTCACATGCCCCCAGATGGGGACCTGGCCCACAACTCAGGCATGTGCCCTGACTGGGAATCGAATGGGAGACCTTTTGGTCTCAAGCTGATGCTCAATCCACTGAGCCACACTAGCCAGGGCTCTGGTTATATTCTCAAAGTGAAGAACAAAGGCAACATCTAACAGCACTTGAAATTGAAGTACTAAGCATGTGATATATTCTCGTTGTGGACAGGAATTTCTATGTACTTAACAGAATGCCAAAACCTGTGATTTGGAGAAATCTACTATGGAATAGCATCTTTCACTCTGGGAACTTGTTAGAAATGGAGACTCTCAGGCCCCAGAAATACTGGGTCAGAATCTCCATTCTTACAAGACTGTCAGATGACTCACAGGCAATGACAATTTAAAAAGTATAAGTCTGCTGTGGTTCAGAAGAAACAAAGTTTAAATAAACATACCTATTGCCCAAGTGTCACCTTTAGAGATTCTAAATACATAGTTCTTGCCTGGGCCCAGGCACCTGTAGTTTTATCTTAACTTCCCAAGTTATTCTGATATATGTGGGGGGACCTCCCCCTAAAAAATGATAATTATCTTCTGGAGGGCAGGCCCCTTGTAACACAGGCTTCCTCTGCTAGGGGAGTGTTCTAGGAACCCATCTGTATCAGTGTACCAGTTGGTGTTATGAGAGGGTGTGTTCTGCTTCAGTGAATTTTTTTTGAAGACTCAATGTGTTTGCTCATTTCATGATGGGTGATTTACTAGCACACCTGCCCACACCACGGTGAGTATTCAGCAGTTTTTGATAAAACAATGAATAACCCCTGTGCCCCACCCTATTCACCCAATTTTGCCCCAAGCAACCCTTTTTTTTTTTGTTTGTTTCCCTGGGTGAAAAAGATGGGGAAGAGGTGAAACAAAAAAACAGCAGAAGCACTAAAAGGCATCAAAATCAATGAGTTCAAAAACTGTTTTGAGCAGTGGAAAAAAATGTCTCCAGAGGTATATCACATCAACTGGAGAGTACCTTGAAGGTGACCAAAGTTTAAACATGTAAGAATAAATACACGATATTTTAAAAATAAATTCTGGGTTTTTTTGGATCATCCTTGTATACCACCAAGTTGAAGTTATGAGGTACTGATCCCATTCAACTCCCCAACTTTCACAAATATAAATGCTTAAGATCATATGGCTAATTAGAACCAAAGCTGCTAATAGCAGCTTCTTTTATTGATATAAAGTAAAATACTTTTCCCATTTAATCATACCGCAAATATTCTAAAGCTCCCAATTAACCAATTTTTCCTGAATAGTTGATTCTCACAACATCTGTATTATTTGCAACTCTTATTCTCACAAATTCCTCCCTGCTAGCAGAACCATATTTTCTGGTGTGACATCAGAAGCACCAAACCACACACAAAATCTTCAAATGCATAAGCCCCTCCACTGCGTCTCCAGTTAGAAAGGCACTTATGCTCAATTGTGTACGTGCATGCCTTCCCTTCAAGAAAGTACAATGTAGCTGCTAAATGAAAAAGCCCGTTATTTTCATAGAAACTGTCACCTTGTGGCTTGTTACCAGAGAGTGGAAACTAGAGTTAGTCCTTTGTGTTTTCAGTTGCTTCAGATGGGAAGGATTTTCTGGAAGTCTGGTAACTCTATTTGAAAAGAGCATTGCTATAATAATATTTTCAAAAATGAGTGTGATCCCATAGAATGTTCTAGGACTATGGCTACCAGCATCTGGTATTGAAGAAATGGTTTGGGCCCTGGTTAGGTGGCTCAGTTGGTTGGAGTGTTGTCCTGTGGACCAAAAGTTTGCGGATTTGATTCCCAGTCAGGCCAGGTCATGTACAGGAGGCAGCCAATTAATGTTTCTCTCTCGCTTCTGTATTTCTTTCTCTCTCTCTCTCCCCTCCCCCCTCTCTTCCCCTCTCTTCCTCTCTCTCTAATATCAATAAATATATCTTCAGATGAGAATTAAAAAATAAAAAACAAAACCAAGTTTCCAACTGGTAAAGGAAGAAAACAGAGAGCCCTGGGATACTCTGGGTGGGAATGTATTAAAACATTAGCATGTGAAATTAATTGTAGCTTGTTCATGCTAAAACCTAGTGGAAATGTTTTTGAGATTAATCAGCTTCATCACCAATTCTGTGATAGAACTCTTATTTGTGTCGCTTCGTTCTTTCACTCCGTAAAGTATATGAAGCACTTACCAACCTCCCGGACAATATGCCAGGACATACCGTGGAGAATGCAATGGTTATGATTCCTGCCTTCAATGCATTTAGAGTCTACAGTGGTAGCTGGACATGTTGGAATAACCTTTATACAAGTACAAGCATAGCAAGCATACAGAAAAACAAATTTATGTAAACATATATCACCTTTAGCCTGACTAACTTGATCTCCCCTGTACATTATGATTCTAAATTCCAATACTCTCACATGTTGAGAATGGGAGGGACATTTACTATGTGGATAGGGTAAATGGTTATTAAATTTTACTCATCCTCACCCTTCTACTCAGTTCAAGCAATATTTACTGTACCTTCTTTGTGCCAGACATTGTGAAAGCCCCGAGGATACAGTCAGGAATTGAAGTCCACCCAGCTTGCCTGAATCCTCCCAGAATTCCTTTCTTTCTGCCCTTCCAGACCCCTTCATTCACTTATGAGGCGGAGCCCGTGGCTTGCTGGCATATGTCTTCCCCTGGTGGATTGTGTGTTTCTCTTGATACCTGAAGAAACACAATTTTCATCTCAGATAACTTGCAAATTTTATCATCTTATGAGGATTGTCTTTTGTTAAATCATCTTCTGACACTATTTATGTAACCTCATTCTTCTTGACTTCTCCCCACACACTTTTTTAAAAAAGGTTTTATTTATTTATCTTTAGAGAGACGGGAAGGGGGGGGGAGAAAGAGGAAGAGAAATATTGATCAGTTGCCTCTCTCACACCCCCAGTCAGTGACCTGGCCCACAACTCAGGCATGTGCCCTGACCAGGAATTGAACCGGTAACCATTCAGTTTGCAGGACGACACCCAACCCTTTGATCCATACCAGTCAGGGCCTCACACACTTTTTAAAAAAAATTTTCCCTGACACTGTCAGCTGGGATTGGTAGTTTCTAACCCCTTTTCTCACAATGGTTCTTGGTAAGTGTGCAAAATGAATGAGCGTGTTTTGGATTCCTGGTGCCTTTCTTTGAGGGCAAAAGCTCTTAATGAACTTATTAGAGGCAGAGAGCTCTGTACAGGAAATCCAGACCTAATAGATGAACTTGACCTATCCATTTAACACCTAATTGAGCTGCACTATTGGAAATTTATCATTTTTCTTCTGGACAAATGAATTCTACCCTTTATCACTCAGCTTCAGAATATTTACTCATAACATCGCCTCCTGTTTCTTGCAATGAGCGTGGCTTGTTTTGGGGAACACTTTCATGCCCGTGATCTTAAGACCTGCAGGCTGCTTTCCGTTCTGCAGGTATTGACCATAAATATTTAAGACTTCCTGGCCCTCCTGATGCTGGAGCTTGTGTATGGACACAAAGGGAAGGCAGAAAGCCCATCTGAAGTGGAAAACTGGGGCTCTGGTTCTTCTAATCCTACCACTAATCAGCTTCATAGCTTCATGTCCTCAGCGCAGCTTCCCCTTGTCTCAAAGGAATGAAAGGGAAAGCAGAAATTGGTTGTTAGTGGACTGCAGATAGGAAACTGCTTGTACAAAGGGAATTGGTGTTGCTAGTATCCTCAGCATTTGGCCAACCCCTGTCTTCTCTCCACTGCTCTGTAAGAACTTGCCATGTGACAACAATTTAATTTATTCTACTAAAAGTATTGAGAAAAAATGGTTTGCAAATGAGTATCTTTTCATTTCAGTTCTAAAACATTATTTGTTGTGAGATTAAACACAAGTTCTTAATTGCTGACGGCAAATACATGAGTGTTGTTTTACCATTCTCTCTACCTTTGTGTACATTAGAAATCTTCCATAGTAAAAAGTTTAAAAAGGATTTGTTGCATTCCAATCAGAGTCTTGTAACTGATTTCTATTTGAAGCTACATTCCTGTGGGGAGTGTCAGATATATGACTTCCAACCCAGATCCAACCTGTTGTTTGTTAAGAATAAAACAACATGGACATGAACTAAATGGGGGAATGTGGGTGGGAGGGGGGTGTGCAGGGTGGAGGGGAATGATGGGGGGAAATGGGACAACTGTAATAGCATAATCAATAAAATATAATTAAAAAAAGAGTAAAACAAGCAATTAACTGATAAATGCAAAAAAACCCCAAAAAAACCAAAAACAAAAAAAACCCCAAAAACCCCACAACAAAACATGGAAGTTCAAAGGTGTCTTAATATGAATACTTTTTAAAGTATATTTTATTGATTATGTTATTACAATTATTCCATTAGTTTTCTCCCCTTTCTCCCCCTCTGTCCTGTACACCCCCTCCCACCATCATTTCCCCCACCTTAGTTCATGCCAATGGGTCATACATTTAAGTTCTTTGGCTTCTCCATTTCCTATTCTATTCTTAATCTCCCCTTGTCTATTTTCTACCTGCCATTTATGCTTCTTATTCTCTGTAACTTTTCCTCCACCCTCCTCCCCCCCTTTCCACTGATAACCCTTCATGTGATGTGCATTTCTGTGAATCTGTTCCTGTTCTAGTTGTTTGCTTAGTTTGTTTTTGTTTCTGTTTTTTTAGGTTCAGGGGTTGATAGTTATTAGTTTGTTGTCATTTTACTGTTCATATTTTTAAATCTTTTTTTCTTAAATAAGTCCTTTTAACATTTCATTTAATAAGGGCTTGGTGATGATGCACTCCTTTAACTTGACCTTATCTGGGAAGTACTTTACCTGCCCTTTCATTCTAAGTGATAGCTTTGCTGGACAGAGTAAGCTTAAAAGTAGGTCGTTGCCTTTCATGACTTAGAATACTTCTTTCCAGACCCTTCTTGCCTGTAAGGTTTCTTTTAAGAAATCAGCTGATAATCTTATGGGAACTCCTTTGTAGGTAACTCTCTCCTTTCCCCTGGCTTCTTTTAGGATTTTCTTTTTATCTTTAATCTTGGGTTATTTAATTTTGATGTACCTTGGTGTGTTCCTCCTTGGGTCCAATTTCTTTGGGACTCTCTGAGCTTCCTGGACTTCCTGGAAGTCTGTTTCTTTCACCAGATTGGGGAAGTTTTCTTTCATTATTTTTTCAAGTAAGTTTTCCATCTCTTGCTCTTCTTTTCCTTCTGGCACCCCTAAGATTCGTGTGTTGGAACGTTTAAAGTTGTCCATGAGGTTCCTAAGACTCTCCTCATTTATTTTTATTTTTATTTTATTTTAATATATTTTATTGATTATGCTATTACAGTTGTCCCATTCCCCCCTTCATTCCCCTCCACCCTGTACACCCCCTCCCACCCACATTCCCCCCTTTAGTTCATGTTTAGTTTAGTATCCTAAGTTCTTTAGCTTCTACATTTCCCATGCTATTGTTGCCCTCCCCCTGTCTATTTTCTACCCACCATCTATGCTACTTATTCTCTGTACCTTTTCCCCCTCTCTCTTCCTCCCACTCCCCTGTTGCTAACCCTCCATGAGATCTCATTTCTGTGTTTTTGTTCCTGTTGTAGGTGTTTGCTTAGTTTGCTTTTGTTTTAGGTGTGGTTGTTAATATCTGTGAGTTTGCTGTCTTTTTACTGTCATATTTTTTATCTTCCTTTTCTTAGATAAGTCCCTTTAACATTTCATATAATAAGGGCTTGGTTTAACTTGACCTTATCTGAAAAGGGCTTTATCTTCCCTTCCATTCTAAATGAAAGTTTTGCTGGATAGAGCATCTTGGATGTAGGTCCTTGCCTTTCAAGACTTCAAGTACTTCTTTCCAACCCCTTCTTGCCTGTAAAGTCTCTTTTGAGAAATCAGCTGACAGTCTGATGGGAACTCCTTTGTAGGTGACTGTCCCCTTATCCCTTGCTGCTTCTAGAATTCTCTCCTTCATTTTAATCTTGGCTAATTATGATGTACCTTGGTGAGTTCCTCCTTGGGTCCAACTTCTTTGGGATTCTCTGAGCTTCCTGGACTTCCTGGAAGTCTATTTCGTTTGCCAAATTGGGGAAGTTCTCCTTTATTATTTGTTCAAATAAGTTTTCTACTCGTTGCTCTTCCTATTCCCCTTTGGTACCCCCATAATTCGGATGTTGGGATGTTTAAAGATGTCCTGGATGTTCCTAAGCCTCTCCTCATATTTTGAATTCTTGTTTCTTCATTCTTTTCTGTTTGTTTGTTTCTTTCCTCCTTCTGGTCCACTCCATTGATTTGAGTCCCAGTTCTCCTCCCATCACTATTGGTTCCCTGTGCATTTTCCTTCATTTCACTTATTGTAGCCTTCATTTTTTCATCTAATTTGCAACCAAAGTCAACCAATTCTGTGAGCATCCTAATCACCAGTGCTTTGAACTGTGCATCTGATATGCTGGCTATCTCTTCATTGCTTAGATGAATTGGCTCTGGGGCTTTGATCTGTTCTCCTGTTTGAGCCATTTTTATTTTTATTTTTTGGTCTGGTCATGGCTGTTATGTAGTGAGGGGCAGAGCCTTAGGTGTTCACCAGCCCAGCCGCTGGGGTGTGATGCTGTATGTGGGGGAGGGGTCCAAGAGGAAACAATGGTGTTTGCTCTGCTCTCTCTCATATTTCAGTCCCTTCTGCCACTTTCCACAAGCAAATTGAGCCCTTCTGGCACTGATTGCCATGTGGGTGGGCTTCTGTATGTTCTAGGACCCTGTGGGTCTCTCCAATGAACTCTCCTGTGAGGCTGGGAGTCTCCTGGCACCTCAACCCCCACAAGTGTTTTCAGTCGGTGTTTTTAGGTTTTATTTCTCAGCGCTGGGGCCCTGGGTTGCGAGGTCTGTCTTGCTCCCCATTTTCGCCTGGATTACCTGCGTGTGAATGTGGGACTGCCTGGTCATCCAGCCGCCTTATGCAGCCTCACTGGGTCTGCCTGTTGTCGGGGCAGCTGCCTTGTGCAGCCTCACTGGGTCCCTGTTGCTGGGACCCCTGTGCCGGGGGTCTGCTAGCCGTCGCCTGCACACCTGGGGCTCCTGCACGCCCCAGTCTGCCAACCTTCACTTTTTCCTGCTGCAACTCTGCCCCTCTTACCAGTCTGGATGAATGATTGTCGGACTTCTGTACAGTTCAACTCTCTGTCAGTTCTGGTTATTTTCTTGCTTCTAAATCTTTGTTGTCCTTAATTTTGGTTGTGCAAGGAGGCACGGTGTGTCCACCTATGCCTCCATCTTGGCCGGAAGTCTCTCCTCATTTTTTTGAATTCTTATTTTTTCATTCTGTTCCAGTTGAATATTTAGTTTTTCCTTCTGGTCCAAATTGTTGGTCTGAGTCCCTGTTTCCTTCTTATTACTCTTGGTTCCCTGTACATTTTCCTTTATCTCACTTTGTGTAGCCTTTACTTCTTCCTCTGTTTTTTGTCTGTATTCAATCATTTCTGTGAGCACCCTAATTACCAGTGTTTTGAATTCTGCATCTGTTAGGTTGGCTATTTCTTCATCACTTAGTTGTATTTTTCCTGGAGTTTTGTTCTGTTCTTTCATTTGGGCCATATTTCTTTGTCTTGGCACCCCTGTTACATTGTAAGGGGTGGAGCCTTAGGTATTCTCCAGAGTGGGGCAACCCACTTCACAGCATTGTGGCACTGTTTGTGGGGGAGGGGTCAGAGATGAAACAATGCTGCTTGCTTGGCTCTCGCCCTGCTTTCAGTCATTTCCCCTGCTACCCACAAGCAAATGTGCCCTTCTGGTGCTGATTCCCCAAGTGGGTGGTTTTGTGTATGTTCTAGGGCTCTGTGGGCCTCTCGAACGAACTCTTCTGGGAGGCTGGGAGTTTATTCCACTGCCACAAATCCCACAGGTTTTTACAGCCAGAGGTTTTCAGGCTTTATTTCCCCACTGGATTGCATGGTCTGTCCTGTTTCCCAGTTGTACCTCCTGGCTTACCCCATTGAAATGTGGGACCTCCTTCTCTGTCAGCCACCACCTTACAGAGTGTCCTGTCTGCTCCCCCACCCATCTGGATGAATGTTTCTTCTTTAACTCCTTGGTTGTTGGACTTCCACAGAGTTTGTTTTTTCTGGCACTTCTGATTATTTTTGTTTTTAAATTGGTTGTTATCCTTCTTTTGGTTGTGCAAGGAAGCAAAGTGTATCTACCTACACCTCCATTTTGGCTGGAAGTCCCTGAATACTTTTAACATGCCAGTGGCTTCCAAGATAGTGGATCACTTGGATATGAGTGTTTAGTTTGTGCCAATTACTGAAGGTGCAATAAATTTCAGCACACAGTGAGTGTGCAGTAAATACCAATGAAGTTCCTAATTCATTGGGTAGGAAAATCTCAAGATTAGGTTGCTGTGACCTTTCTGTGACAAGAGACAGGCTTCTGTCCCATCTTAACTGCTCCTGGTCATTAGGCCCAGGAGACACTGCCCATGTTTACTCAAAACTGGTTTGTACATTTACATTTATACTTTACAGTAGAGATAGACCTTGCCAGGATGTAAGACCATGTTAAGAAACCAACATAAATACAGAAGACTGTTGGGGTTATCAGAGTACAAAGAGCAAGAGGGGCCTGTATAGACAGGTTTGTGGGACATGGATCCCCTCCTGGCCCCCAGCCTGCACTGACGAAAAACTAACAAATCTCACCCATCATACCAGAATAATTATCACTCATTTGCATAGGAGTTTAGATGATTTATCTTACTTTTGCCTTTTTGTTTCTTTCATCTCAACTCTGTGGAGACACAAAGACAGGAACTAATCCTTCGGTAATATTTAGTGTCCAATGAGAATAATAGTGATTTCTCCAAGATAAGTCTCACATCATTTAATTTGTGACCATGGAAAGTTGCTGGATTCATTGAAATAACATGAAAATATGCTAGATTCTTAGCATTTTTTCTTTCTTTCAATAAGAAAAGAGCTAGGTGCTGTGCTAGGTGCTGGGGAGAAAATGTCATGGTCCCTGTCCTCATAGAGCTTAATCTGCAGTGGGAGGCAAGGACATTCATCCAGTGCTGATTCAAATAAATGTAAAACTGCCTAGGTGTTATGTTAGTTAGTGCTGTGAAGAAGATCAGATGGTGCTCTGACCAGCTCAGGTCAGAGGGACTGAGAGAAAAAGCCGAAGAAGTTAAGATGTGAGGGAGGTACTAAGGACCAACAGCTTTCGCATGGGCCTGGGAGGGCTAGAGGCAGGGAGTTCTGCAGATGGTTAGAAGCTCCAGCAGAGGGAGTGTAGAAACACGAGAAGGCCATCTGATAAAGCTGGCAGCCAGAGCAGCTGCGAGCTCTGAGGGCTCACTCACACCAGTTGTGAAGAGCACCCTAACTACTGCGAGTATGGCCTGGATTTCAGGCCCCTCTTTCTCCCCCAGCCAAGGCCTCCTGTGTGGATATAAACCACACAACTGGGTGCAGCTACGGAGGCATCAGGGGCTGGACCCTACAGGACCTGGTACATGTGTGAGGAGTTCTGTTTTTATTCTGAGAGCAATGAGAAGGAAAAAAAAAACCCCCACACACAACAAAAAACAAAAATAAAAAACAGATGGGTGGGCTCCTGTTTGCTAGGATCCCTCTGGCTGTTGAAGGACTGAAAAAACTAGCAATTTAGAGAAGTTCACTGTGAGTAAATTGTTTCCCCCTTTCTTGGTGAATCAGGCTTCCTCAGAAACCAAACTGCAAAAATAGCTTTTTGTGTTAGAAAATTAGAATTCAGTATAAAAGCTGCTTCTACTGCTCAGGAAATATTACAGTGCTTCTTTGGTTCTTGATACTGCAGCCTGAAAGAAGCTACCAAATATGCCCTTGAATCGATCTGAGTATCTCTGTTTTGGTTTTATTGCCCACTCTACAACTGGTGGCCTTGGGACAAATTTATTAATTTGTCTATACCTTAGCTTGCTTTTATATAGATTGAGGTAGGTTTTCAAGGTCCCCACAGCTCTCAAATTCTGTGATTGGTCAGGATTTTTTCCCTTAAGTGGCTTATGCTAGCTCTGTAGTTATAGTTAGCTGAATCACACTGCATGTTTAAGACATGTGTCCGCACCTGCTAATAGCCACCTTCCTTGAGAGAGAAACAAGGATGCTAAGGAATTTCTCAGAATGAACCCTTAGTTTTGTATCCCAACTAGAAGAATGGGGTTTCTTAAAATGGTAGGGGGTAGGTGAGAAATTCTTGAGCCTGGTTAACAACACAGAGTGGCTTATATTATCAATTGGTGTCCCAATTACATCACCTGGCACCTTTTTTCTCCCCTGGATCCCTTTGAATACATTTCTTCACTTCCCTAGGCCTCAGCTTATTCATGTATAAAGGGACTGAACTGATTCATCTTTGAAGACTCTGCTGCATGCTTTGTGGTGGAATTCTAAACCTTTTTACAGCCATCTATGATTCCAATAGAATTTTTAACTGTTACATTTATTTATTTACTATTGGAATGGGTGAAATGGGATATATATGTATGTAGGTATATATTTTTTTATCTCAGTAGAAAAACATAGTTATGTTATTTTAAATTTATTTTTTATTTAAGTATAGTTAGCATCCAATATTATATTGCTTATATTATTTTCAAGTGTGCAAAATAGTGATTCAGCATTTTTATACCTATAGTGTGATCACTCCACTAATCCTAGTAATCATCTGTCACCATGTAAGCTCGTAACAATATTATTGACTATAATTCCCTTGCCTTTTTTTACCTACCCTGCCCCCTCCCTCTGGTAACCATCCCTTTGGTCTCTGTTTCTGTGAGTCTGTTTTTGTTTCTTTTTTTATTTATGAATCCAGGTCCTATTTCCACCAAGGACAGAATATCACGTTCCTCTCTTTCCCTCTGAGCTGTTTTCCCTTTCTCCCTCTATCTCTCCCTTTTGCTGCTGCGAGTGTTAATTTGCTCCAAGTGCAGGTAGGTGCCAGGGCATGGGAGACATGTGCATCTTGCCATTTCTTGGAATGGAATTGCCCTTAAGCAAAATAAGGAAGAAAATCATTTGTGCTCTGAGTAACTTTGTTCATTTTTTCAAGCTCAGAAAAAATGGTTACTCCCTAATTATAGATTGTGGCTGGGTGTATTGTAAACTCAAACCAGCTCTATCTCCACTGTTTTCTTCCCTTGGCCATGAGCAACAGGAACAGGTGAAAAACAAATCTGGAATTGCTTGAGTCAGGCCTGGATTTTTCGTTGTTCTTTGTCACTGGCTTAATTTAGACACTCAACTAGTATCTACTTTACTTGTCTAGAGGAACATAGGAAAAGCTTGGCATGCATTTTATTCCATGCTCACAGCATTTTAATAGGCATTCTAGAAAGAGCTGAGTAGGGGGCATTTGACACTTTCGTGCCAACCAACCCTTTCCTATTTGTATATTATGCGAAAGAGTTTCCCAAAACTTGAATCCTGTGCTCTAGTTTTTTGTGTTAATGTTAGTTTCTGCTTGTCTCTACAGCTCAGAAATATTTCAGTGAGTTATAGGTAAACATCAAGGCTCTGTAAAAGTGTTTATTTCTTTCAGTACCTTTTTCCACTTTCATTTGCTCATTTTTAAATATCATTTTTTAAATTTTCAACTAATACATGACTATTGAGAAAAACATGTAAATAGCAATAAGCAAATGGAAATAAACTACCCATGATCCTACTACCAATATAACTACTATAGGCTTTGGTATAATTTCTATCAGATTCCTTTTGGTGTTAGTAATGAGATTTATTAACCTGTGAGAGTCTCCAGGCCTCTTCAGTTAGTCTCCCCACCACCTGCTAAACCTCTTTTGTTTCTGCCCTGTCCAGTTTTTCTTTTCCTAAGGCCTATGAGGAAATTTTTGTGTTTCTCATACCAATTATGGTGTTAAGTCAGGAGGTAGGGTAACCCACATACAATTTTAAAATGAAAAAAAGTACAGAGAGACTAACTAGACCCAGATAATAAAGAACTGGGGAAGACAAGTAGAATAGCACATGAGCTAGATGTTGGGAAAGCTTGGGGGCAGTGAACCAAGGTTTGAGCAGGAGAAGGAGCGGCTTCACTGTGTGTATGAATGGAGATTGTGTTAATGCTATTAAAGAGATGAAGTAAAGATGGACTATTGTAGTTGGCTGTGCCATGCCTTGGTGTGGGGCTAGGGAGCAGCTGCTTTTATTTTTTTATACTTTCTTTTTTAGATGTTCACATTATTTCTGATTACCAAATAACTTATTAATTATGAAAATTCCTACTTCTGAGCTGTGTAACATATGATAAATCTGCCTAACCTCACAGAGAGAATGTGTTCTAGTTGCTTTTACCCACATGCTATTAATGTCTCCCATATTATTAATTGTACTTTGACTCTTAAAAATTTGCTGTATGTCCCACCATCGAGTAAATTCTTAGCCCTATAGTTTATTTCCATAAGTTTTTAATCATAAGTACCACTCATGAATATCATTACAACTCAATCTTTGCATTTTCATTTCCTTAGACTCTATTCTAAGGAGGGGATTTATTGTCTTGAAGGGTATAAGTATTTGCAAGAGTTTTTAATGAAATGAGCAATTTATTATTGTAGGGTTTAATTTTAAATTATGTACTAATACTTTTACCACTGTTTAATTTCATGTAAAATTTTATTTTAACTTCTTAAAAGCATGTTTGACATTGATTGTATCCCTGATTTCACCCATTAAGGTATACAATACTTTCATTCCTATTAGAAACTATTTCAAATAGCTTTTATGTTTGAAGAGGTAGAATCAGAGTTAAATGTAAAGGGATTAAAAAAAATTTCCTAGTTATCCTACATGTGAATCTCAACATGAGTATGAATCCTTCCTTCATTGCATTTCAGAGGGAGTAAGCGCTTGGCTTCACCCTTCATTATCCTGCCTTCCCCTGTCCCTCACTTCCAGATCAGTCATGATGATACTCAGAGCATGATGAAAACACATTGATCCTCTTTGTCCTTCCTAAGTAAAATGCTCATTAGCCTCTCATGAGGGTAAAATGTTAGTAATTTGTTACATTTGCTGCCCACAACTGTCTTGTTAAGGGTTTTGTATACACAGTGAGTAGGAGTGGAGGTGGGGGCTACAATGCCCAGTCATTTTCGTTTATGAAATACTTGGTCTAAATTTCTTCTTCATAATGTGTTCCCCATCGTGAACAGTAGTGTATCTCTGACTCATGCACCAATGGATCTGAAAGCTTTGTATTTGGAAATCCCAATTGATAACCCATTTCCTAATGATGCTCTGGGCCCTTTTAAAGAATTATAATGGACTCTCTGTGCCAGGAGTCATAAACTCAAATGCCTCCTTGACTAGCCAGTTGTAGAAGAGAGCAATCCAGGCCATTTATGAGAAAAACAATGAGTAACGGCAGCTCACTGGGGCCTCTGTGTCAGAGATGCCATGGTGGTGGTGGGGGCTGAGGCATGGTGAAGATTAGCGGTTCTATCTGAAAGGGAAGGCAGCTGGAAAAGTGGGCCTAGTGTGGTTAGATTTTCTTGTTTCCAGGAGAAGCAAAAAACCCCAAGTGTTATGGGCTTTTTAAACACATTGAGATTCAAGTTAAAGTTTTTTAAAACACTGTACATTTCAAATATACAGTATTTGATCTGGCCCATGGAAGTCATTGTGTGATCTCTATGCTACATTCATCTATCATGGCCATTTCTGCGAGGATTTAAATAAGCCTTTAGAGCTCAGAAAATACAATGTAATGTGTACTAGAGCCCTGGATGAATGAAAGGTAAACAGCCCCTCAAACAATGGGGTCTCTTAAATTTTAAGTCTTAAAATTGTGGACTTCTAATGAGATGAACTGACGAGTTTGGTGGGAGTCAAATTGCCTAGATGTGAATCTTGGCCCCACCATTTTCGTACCTCTGCACCTAAGTTTCTTCTTTTGAGAAATGAATGAATGGCTCTGAGGTCTATATGAGGCAATTTAGATACAATGCTTAGTAAATACTACACATTCATTTTTACTGCTGCCCTTCCTCATCTTTCTATTCTTGCTGCTATTACTATTGACCTGGCCTCCCTCTTTTTTTCATATTCCAGGTTCCTGAGCCCCTTCAACATGATCCTTGGAGGAATTGTGGTGGTGCTGGTGTTCACAGGGTTTGTGTGGGCAGCCCACAATAAAGACATCCTCCGCCGGATGAAGAAACAATACCCCACAACCTTTGTCATGGTGGTCATGGTGGCTAGCTACTTCCTCATATCCATGTTTGGGGGGGTCATGGTCTTTGTGTTTGGCATCACTTTTCCTTTATTGTGTAAGTGAATCTGAGTTGATTTTTCCTACAAAAATGTAGGAGAGATTGGGAATTCAGTGGGAATTACATAACCTGTTTCTTATGTGTGTTGGCATGTCTGCAAAATTATCGGGTTTTTCTCAAATAGCAGATTAAGGCCTGTAGTACATTAATTCTACAAATATGTATTGGGCACCTGCTAAGTACCAGACATTCTTCTGGGAACACAACAGTAAACGAAAGAAACACAAATCCGAAGTCACACATTGGAAAGTGGCATAGCCTCCACTGGACTTCAGATTTGTCTGATATTAGAGTCTGTTCTCAATCCTTTAAGTGCCATTCACAGTGCCCTGACTCATGAATGAATGTAAGTCATTTGAAAGTAAATTACTTACTGTCTATTACTTAGAAGATCATTATTGGCATCAAGTTTTATACGTCTATAGAAATAATTATCCCAGAATATAGATAGTAAGTCCTCCAATTCTGGTGAAGGGAACTAGATATTTTCTAAGTTTTACATGCATTTTTTCCCACTGAGATTCCAAACACATGAAACCTGAAATAGAGAACAGATAAAATTCAGTCTCATCAGTAGAAATCTGATTAAAATTCTAGTGTATTTAGTGGCAGGAATATCCCTTTAACTTAATAGCATTTCACATGTGCATTATTTCATTAAGTAAAATCAATTGCTTGTTTGGAGTTGTGTTAGATTAAGCCCAGAAATATTTATAGATGTATCCCACACAGTATTGGACAAAATATTTGAATCAGCAAACTCAGACTTTTTGAAATATTCTTCAAGTTTTCTTAATATGCTAGGGGCTTATTATTTCAATGATTTAACTTTGGTACCTTTTCACCTCAGAGCCTGATATAGGCCAGTGCAGTGAAGTTGATTTCTAGTCCTAGGCCTGCTGGAAACCAGTCATGTGGTTTGGACCAGGTGGACTATATGGGCTGTAGTTCATACATCTAGAAAATAAGGAAATTAGACAAGATCTGCGGTTCCTAAACTTTGATGATTGTGAGAATCAACCAGGATGCTTTTTCAAAATATAAACTTCCCAACCATATTTCTTGGAGACCTTGATTCTGTGGGTTGACAGTGGTGCCCACAAAACCTCCTATTTTTAAAAATTGCCTTATATGTTTCTAATGGCTAGTCTAGGTTGGGAGCCTCCAGAGAGAATGCATATTAGTTTCTCAAAATGAGGGTCTAAGGTCACCTTTATCAGAATCATCCAGAGTGAATGTGAAATTTCACATTCTGGAGCCCTATCTTGGTCTTAACAGTCTGAATTGGCAGAGAGGGGAGTGGAGACTGGGAATTTGTCTATCTAGCAGGCTGCCCAGGTGATTTGTATGTATACAGAAGTTTGAAAATTGTTGATGTAGATCACCTGGGGTGCCTATTTAAAATACAGATTCCCAGGCCCATTCCTTTAAGGTTCTGGTCTAAGAAAGGGGCCAGGGAATCCATTTCTTAATAAACAAACTTGAGTAATTCTAGATGATGAAGCAAATTTGGGGAACATGAGGGTATATTAAATCTATAAAACTATTCATTTTTATCTATAAATCTTTGGAAAACTGCCTCTTTGGTTGACTTCACCATATGCTTCCTGTAGGGAACACAATGCAGATAATCCCAGAACTGAGCTTTAGTTCCTTTCTGGGAACCTTGTGGAAGGTTGATGGGTCTGCAGGTTTGAAGTCATGTGGACTCATTTTGAGCATCAGAGCATTTGTAGCAGTGGGAAGGTGACGGTACCAATGCAGGGAGGGAAGCGCGGTTGCTAGGTCAGCGTCCTTCCTCTTGAAGACAGTCCTTTCCTTCACACACAAAAAAAGCTTCATATATGACTTGACAGAGAGCTTTATATAAAGCTTATATACTGTCCAAGGAAACGTTGGAGGGTTTGGATTCATTAGAGAACCAGGTTGGGTTCCAGTGAAGGAGACCGGGACTGGAAGTGAGAGTAGAGAATGGTCTGTGGCTGTGGAGGAAGAGGTCTAATGATGTCTCATCTCTCTGCAGTGATGTTTATCCATGCATCGCTCAGACTGCGGAACCTCAAGAACAAACTAGAGAACAAGATGGAGGGGATTGGGCTGAAGAAGACACCCATGGGCATTGTGCTGGATGCTCTGGAGCAGCAGGAAGAAAGCATCGGCAAATTCACTGAGTACATCAGCAAAGTGAAGGAGTAAATGCAGCTGACCTAGCCAGAGGCTGCAACAGAACATGAGTTGCAGTTTGCCCTCATTTGGACACCCTTCCCGTTTGTATTTTTGAAATGGGAGGGACATACCACCCAACCATCAATGGCTGCATGCACGTGTTGGCCAAACTGTTAACCTCTTTGATGTTACAGAGAGAAGGTCTCAAAAACTGAAAGAAACCACCCTCCTAGTATGTAGGAATTTTCAGCTTCTTTATGAAAACTGGTAGGAAATGGAGCGCACTTCTGTCTATAGGTAAATAAAAGAAAATATGAGAATTATGGTTTGTACAACAATACTGTTATCTTGTGGGGGGAAAGGTAATTGTAAAGTGTCAAGGCAACTGAGTGAAAGGAAAGACTGTTTTAAGTAGACAATGGTATGCATTACCCTGTTGAACTCCTCCAGCATCCTCCTCAAAAAATACTCCCAAGGATTATATGTGGGCTATAAATTAGTTTTGTTTTTATTCTTTTAAAATCAAAGATGATCTGTATCACTTTGCCTCCTGTTTGGCGTGCAGTTGAAACTGGATAAACCAGCTCATATTTTGTTTACAAATATAAAGTTAACTGTTTAGCAGAATATTTTGTCAAAGTTTTGTAAATTTTTGAAATGCTAACAATGTATTTTCACTAGCAGATAATTGTTGCAAACTGAATGTCATCTTCCTTAAGGAGATTACAGCTATGTAACCTGTATTATTCTTTACATTCTTCTTTTAAAAAAATAAAGCAAGTTATGTTTATATTGCATATTTTTGTTTTTATAACAAAAAGATGTCCAAGATAATGTCTCCTATGTTTTTGTCATTTTTAGTGTTTAACTGGAGCATTTAGAAGGAAGAAAACAAATGTGTGTTTTTCTTTTGTTTGTTTGTTTTATTTTATTTTAATTGTTGTTCTTGTACAGTTTTCTGTCTTTTACTCCCATCCCAGCCCACTGCCCCAGCCCTCCCCACCTCCCTCCCATTTCTACCCCTCCTAGTTTTTCTCCATGAGTCCTTCATACTTGTTCCTGTAAAACCTTCCCCTTTTCCCCTGAAATTCCCTCCCCTCTCCCCTCTGGCCACTGTGAGCCTGTTCTCAGTTTCAGTGTCTTTGGTTATATTTTGCTTGTTTGTTTGTTTTGTTGATTAGGTTCCTGTTAAATGTGAGATCATATGCTATTTGTCTTTCACCACCTGGCTTATTTCACTTAGCATGATGCTCTCCAGTTCCATCAATGCTGTTGCTAAGGGTAGGAGCTCCTTCTTTCTTTCTGCTGCATAGAATTCCATTGTGTAAATGTACCATAGTTTTTTGATCCATTCATTGACTGATGGGCACCTGGGTTGCTTCCAACACTTGGCTATTGTAAACTGCTGCTATGAACATTGTGGTGCATAGGTTCTTTTGGATTGGTGTTTCAGGGTTCTTAGAATATAGTCCTAGCAGTGGATTTGCTGGGTCAACAGGCAGATCCATTTTTAGTTTTCTGAGAAAATTCCATACTGTTTTCCATAGTGGTTAGAACAGTCTTCAATCACACCAACAGTGCAGTAGGGTCCCCTTTTCTCCACAACCTCTCCAACACTTGTCGTTTGTTGCTTTGTTTATGATGGCCATTCTGACAGGTGTGAAGTGGTATCTCATTGTGGCTTTAATTTGCATCTCTCTGGTAGCTAGTGATACTGAGCATCTTTTCATGTGTCTCTGGATCCTCTGTATGTCCTCCTTGGAGAAGTGTCTGTTCAAGTCCTTTGCCCATTTTTTAATTGGATTTCTTGCCTTCTTAGAGTGGAATCATGTAAGTTCTTTATATATTTTAGAGATTAAACCCTTGTCTGAGGTATCCTTGGCAAATATGTTTTCCCATACAATTGGTTCTCTTTTTATTTTAATACTGTTTTCTTTAGCCATGCAGAAGCTTTTTATTTTGATGAGATCCCATTTGTTTATTCTTTCCTTATGTCCCTTGCTTTAGGGGACATATCAGTAAAAATGTTGCTGCATGAAATATCTAAGATTTTCCTGCCTATGTTCTCCTCTAGGACTTTAATGGTCTCATGGCTTATATTTAAATCTTTTATCCACCTTGAATTTATTTTTTGTGTATGGTGTAAGTTGGTGCTCAAGTTTCATTTTTTTGCATGTAGCTGTCCAGTTCTCCCAACACCACTTGTTGAAGAGGCTATTTTTACTCCATTTTATGTTGCTGCCCACTTTATTGAATATTAATTGACTGTAGAGACTTGAGTTTATTTCTGGGCTCTCTGTTCTGTTCCACTGGTCCATGTGCCTGTTTTTATGCCAGTACCAGTCTGTTTTGATTACAGTGGCCTTGTAATACAGTTTGGTATCAGGTATTGTGATCCCTCCTACTTAGCTCTTCTTTCTCAAAATTGCAGCAGCTATTCGGGGTCATTTATGGTTCCATATAAATTTTTGGAGGGTTTTTTCTATGTCTCTGAAATATGCCATTGGTGCTTTAATAGGTGTTGCACTGAATCTGTAAATTGCTTTGGGTAGTTTGGACATTTTGATGATGTTAATTTTTCTGATCCGTGAACACGGTATATGTTTCCATTTGTTTGTGTCTTCCTTGATTTCTTTCTTCACTGTTGTGTAGTTTTCTGCATAAAGGTCTTTTACCTCCTTGGTTAGATTTATTCCTACATATTTTTTCTTTTTGCTATATCGAATGGGATTTTTTTCTTGACTTCTGCTTCTGCTGTTTCATTGTTGGTATCCACAAATGCCTTCGATTACTGCATATTGACTTTGTATCCTGCTGTTTGGCCAAATTCATTTATTAGGTCGAGCAATTTTTTGGCCGAGTCTATAGGATTTTCTATGTATACTATCATGTCATCTTCAAAAAATGACAGTTTTGTTTCCTCCTTTCCAATTTGGATGCCTTTTATTTCCTTTTCTTGTCTAATCACTGTGGCTAAAACTTCCAATACTATATTGAATAGAAATGGTGGAAGTGGACAACCTTGTCTTGTTTCTGATCTTAGTGGAGAAGATTTTAGTTTTTGCCCATTGAGTATGATGTTGTCTGTAGGTCTTTCATATATGGCCTTTATTATGTTGAGGAATGCTCCCTGTATTCCTACTTTGCTGAGTGTTTTTATCAGAAAAGGGTGCTGCACCTTATCAAATGTTTTTTTCTGCATCTATTGATATGTTCATGCAATTTTTGTCTTTGCATTGTTTATGTGGTGTATTACATTTACTGATTTGCGAATATTGAACCATCCTTGCATCCCTGGGATGAATCCTACTTGGTCATGGTGTATGATCTTTTTAATGTATTGTTGGATATGGTTTGACAATATTTTGTTGAGGATTTTAGTGTCTATGTTCATCAGCGATATTGGCCTGAAGTTTTCTTTCTTTGTTGTGTCTTTATCTGGTTTTGGGATTAGGATGATGCTGGCTTCATAAAAAGAGTTTGGGAGTCTTCCATCATTTTGGATGGCATAGTCTGAAGGATAGGGGTTAGCTCTTCCTTAAATGCTTTGTAGAATTCTCCTGTGAAACTCTCTTGTCCAGGGCTTTTGTGTGTTGGGAGTTTTTTGGTTACTACTTCAATTTCATCAGCTGTTATTGGTCTGTTCAGGCTTTCTGCTTCTTCATTGAGTTTTGAAAGATTATATTTTTCTAGAAACTTATCCATTTCACCTAGATTTTCAAATTTCTTGGCATACAGTTCTTCATAGTAATTTCTTACAATCCTTTGTATTTCTGTGGTGTCAGTTGTAATCTCTCCTCTTTCATTTGTGATTGTGTTTATTTGGGTCCTGTCTTTTTTCTTGATGAGCCTGCTTAAAGGCTTGCCAATTTTGTTTATCTTTTCAAAGAACCAGCTCCTGGATTCATTGATCCTTAGAATTGTGCTTTTAGTCTCTATGTCATTTAATTCTGCTCTGATCTTGGTTATTTGCTTCCTTCTACTTGTTCTTGGCTGTCTTTGTTGTTGTTTCTCAAGTTCTTGTAGGTGCAGGGTTAGGTTGTTTATTTGAAATGTTTCTTTTTTTTAAGTAGGCCTGTATCACTATGATCTTCCCTCTCAGGACTGCCTTCACTGTGTCCCATAAGTTTTGGGTCGCTGTAAGTTCATTTTCATTTGTTTCCAGAAACTTTTTGATTTCTTCCCTAATTTCATTCTTGACCCATTCATTGTTTAATAGCATGCTATTCAATCTCCATGATTTTGAGTGTTTTGGGTTTTTCCCCTTGGGGTTGGTTTCATTCCCTTGTGGTCAGAGGAAATGCTTGATATTATTTCAATTTTCTTGAATTTATTGAGGCTTGTTTTGTGTCCTATCATGTGGTCTATCTTTGAAAATGTTCCATGTGCATTTGAAAATAATGTATATTTAGTTTCTTTGGGATGAAGGGCTCTATATATATCAGTTAAGTCCATTTCATTTAGGGTATTGTTCATTGCCACAATATCTTTGTTGGTATTTTGTTTGGAAGATCTGTCCATTTTTGACAGTGGGCTATTGAAATCCCCTACCATAATTGTGTTGGTGCCAGTATCTTTCTTGAAGTCCACTAAGATTTTCTTTATGTATTTGGGTGCTTCTGTGTTGGGTGCATATATGTTTACAATGTTTATGTCTTCTTGGTGGATTCTTCCCTTGAGTAATATGAAGTGACCTTCTGGGTCTCTCTTTATGTTCCTTTTTTTGAAGTCTATTTTGTCTGATCTGAGTATTGCTACCCCGGCTTTTTGTTTTCCTGTCCATTTGCTTGGAAAATTTGTTTCCAGCCCTTCACTTTCAGTCTGTGTAGGTCTTTTGTCCTGAGGTGGGTCTCTTGTAGGCAGCATATGTGTGGGTCATGCTTTCTCATCCATTCAGCTATTCTATGCCTTTTGATTGGAGCATTTAATCCATTTATGTTTAACATTATTGGTAGGTACTTATTCATCGCCATTTTTGTACCTCTGTCCTTTCTCTCTCTCTCTCTCTCTCTCTCTCTCTTCCTTTCCTTAAAGTAGTCTCTTTATCATCTCTTGCAGAACTGTTTTGGTAGAGGTGTCTTCTTTTAGACTTCTTTCGTCTGGGAAGCTTATTATTTGGCCTTCTATCTTGATTGAAAGCCTTGCTGGGTATAGTAATCTTGGTTGCAGGCCTTTGGTCCTCATTCCTTGGAATATTTCTTACCATTCTCTTCTGGCTTAGAGTGTTTCCATTGAGAAGTCAGCTGCTAACCTTATCGGGGCTCCCTTGTATGTTACTTCCTGTTTCTCCCTTGCTGCCTTTAAGATTCTCTCTTTGTGTTGGGATTTTGCCATTTTAATTATGATGTGTCTTGAAGTGGGCCTCTCTGGGGAACTCTTGATTGGGACTTTCTGTGTTTCTTGGATATGTGTGACATTTTCTCTTATCAAATTAGGGATGTTTTCCATCATTACTTTTTCAAATATGTTTTCTATCCCTTGCTCTTCTTCTTCTCCTTCTAGCATCTCTATTATACGGATATTATTACGTTTCATATTGTCTTGCATTTCTCTTAATCCCTCTTCATTCTTTCTGAGCCTCTTTTCCTTTTCTTGCTATTTCTGGGTGTTTTGGTCTACTTGGTCCTCCAACTTGCGGATCTGATCTTCTGCTTCATGTGGCCTGCTTTTGATTCCTTCTACTGTGTTCTTCAGTTCAGAAATTGTATTCCTCATTTCCTCTTGGCCCTTGTTGATAGTTTCTGTTTCCTTTTTCATGTTGATGTAGTTTGCAGTGAGTTCACTGTAGCTTCCTTGTAGTTTCTGGTAGCTCATTGAGAGCTCATGGAGCTTCCTGACAACCATTGCTTTGAACTCAATATCTGATAGTCGAGTTGCCTCCATTTCATTTATCATTCTCTCTGGTGCTTCCTCCTTTCCCTTCATTTGGGGATTGTTTCTTTGTCTTTGTATTGTTTCTGAGACTCTTCTTGTTAGCCTCAGCTTCTTAAATTGATCTGTTCTGGCTCCCTTGGTTTGTGGTATGAACTTCTGTGGTAGAATACCTGTGAGATTCAGTGGTGCAGTCTCCTTGAAATCCCGAGCTCACTGGACTTGAGCTATCATTTAAGTTGGCTCTGTGTTTGTCTTTGGGTTTTGATTGTTGTTGGGTCTTTCTTTGGTGGGTCCTTCCCACCAGCTGGTTAACTGAGTGTCACTCTGTCCATCACCTCTTGCATTTTGTTCTGCTGGTGAGGGCAGATTGTGTTGAAGCTGGTTGTTCTGTATGTACAAAGTTTTGAGGATTCTCTCTTGCTCTTGTTAAGTTGTTTGTACTGTGTAGTTTCTCCATTATTTAGTTGCATTTCCAGATAGGTCCCGGATTGAGGTTTGTGTGGTTTCCACTCTGTTCACCTTCTTCTGTTGTTATCTGTTGGTAGTTTTTTGTTGTTGGGTTTCTTCTTCCAGTGGGTATCCTGGTGTTCACCACTTCCACATACTTGTCTGGTTTTTCAGTGTCCGCTACAATTTTTGGTCTCTTATTTTCATGTATGCTGGGATACTGTTGGCTGTTTGCTCTGTTCCTCCGTAGATCAGCTAGGTTTTTCTTCCGTGTGTAGGGGGAAATGGAATCCGCTCCCTCCTACCATACTGCCATCTTCCTCCATCCAAATGTGTGTTTTAATTTCTTAGGACATAATGAGGACAATAGGTGATTGTTTGAAATCTGAAAAGCATCTTTATTTTTCTTTTGTTTAATCTTTATTTTTCTTTTTTATATTACCTTTTAGTCCCTTATACCCACCACCCCCCAGCAATCACCACACTGTTGTCCACTACCATGAGTCCTTTTGCCTTTTTCCTCAAACCCTGTACTCTCTAATCCTCCCCGTTATTTGTCATCCTGTTCTCCATTTATGAGTCTGTTCCCATTTTCCTGTTAGTTCAGTTTGTTAATTCAATTCCATGTGTGAGTGAAATTATATGGTACTTTTCTTTCTCTGACTGGTTTTTTCACTTAGCATAATGTTCCCCAGGTCCATCCATACTGTTGCAAAGCATAACATTTTCTTCTTTTTTTATGGCCAAGTTGTATTCCATTATGTAAATGTCCCCTAGTTGTTTTATCTACTCATCTATTGATGGACACTGGGGCTGCTTCCATATCTTGGCAATTGCAAATAATGTTGTAATGAACATAGGGGTGCTTATGTTCTTTCAAATTAGTATTTTTGGTTCCTTCATATATATTCCCAGAAGTGGGATCACTAGGTCAAAGGGCAGATCCATTTTGACTTTTTTGATATATCTCCATATTGTTTTCCACAGTAGTTGCACCAATCTGCATTCCCACTGACATTGTAAAAGAGTCTCCCTATCTCCATATCCTCAAGCACTTGTTTTCTGATTTACTGGTGATAGACATTCTGACATATATGAGATGGTATTTCATTGCGTCTTTTTGAGGAGCGGGGACTGCCATAAGAGTTTTTTTTTTTTTTAATTTTATTTTAATTGTTGTTCAAATACAGTTTTCTGCCTTTTATCCCCATCCCAGCCCACCCCCAAGTCCTCCCCACCTCCTTCCTGTTTCCACCCTCCCTTGTTATTTTCCATGTGTCCTTTATACTTGTTCCTGCAAACCCTTCCCCTTTTACCCTGAAATTCCTTCCCCTCTACCCTCTGGTGACTGTCAGCTTGTTCTCAGTTTCAGTGTCTTTGGTTATATTTTGCTTGTTTGTTTGTTTTGCTCATTAGGTTCCTGTTAAAGGTAAGATCATATGGTATTTGTCTTTCACCACCTGGCTTATTTCACTTAGCATAATGCTTTCCAGTTCCATCCATGCTGTTGCAAAGGGTAGGAGGCCCTTCTTTCTTTCTTCTGCATAGAATTCCATTGTGTAAATGTACCATAGTTTTTTGATCCATTCATTGACTGATGGGTACCTGGGTTGCTTCCAACACTTGGCTTTTATAAACTGTGCTGCTATGAACATTGGGGTACATAGGTTCTTTTGGATTGGTGTTTCAGGGTTCTTAGGATATAATTCTAGCAGTGGAATTGGGTCAACAGGCAGATCCATTTTTAGTTTTCTGAGAAAATTCCATACTATTTTCCATAGTGGTTGTATAATTTTTTTAAAATATATTTTATTGATTATGCTATTTTATTTGTCCTATTTTTTCTCACCTTTTTTCCTCTCTGCCCATATCCTACTCCCACCACATTCCCCCACCTTAGTTCATGTCCGTGGATCATACATATAAGTTCTTTGGCTTCTCTATCTCCCATACTATTCTTAACCTCCCCCTGTCTATTTTGTACCTACAATTTATGCTTCTTATTCCCTGTACTTTTTTGCCCATTCTCCTCCCTCCCTCTCCCTGCTGATAACCTTCCATTTGATCTCCATTTCTTTGATTCTTTCACTATTCTAGTGTTTGCTTAGTTTGTTTGTTTTTTAGGTTCAGTGGTTGATAGTTGTGAATTTGTTGTCATTTTACTGTTCATATTTTTTCTTTTTTTTCTTAGATAAGTTCCTTTAACATTTCATATAATAAGGTCTTGGTGATGATGCACTCCTTTAACTTGACCTTATCTGGGAAGCACTTCATCTGCCCTTCCTTTCTAAGTGATAGCTTTGCTGGATAGAGTAATCTTGGATGTAGGTCCTTACCTTTCCTGACTTTGAATACTTCTTTTCAGCCCCTTCTTGCCTGCAAGGATTCTTTTGAGAAATCAGCTGACAGTCTATGGAAACTTTTTTCTGGGTAACTGTCTCCTTTTTTCTTGCTGCTTTTAAGATTCTCTGCTTATCTTATCTTATCTTACCTTATCTTATTTATTATTATTATTATTTTTTACATTTTATTTATTTATCTTTAGAGGGGAAGGGAAGGAGAGAGGGAGAGAGGGAGAGAAACATCAATGTATGGTTGCCTCTCGTTGGTCCCCTGCCGGGAACTGGCCCGCAACCCAAGCATGTGCCCTGACTGGGAATTGAACCATGATCCCTTGGTTCACAGGCCCGCCCTCAATCCACTGAGCTACACTGACCAGGGCTCTCTGCTTATCTTTAATCTTGGCTAATTTAATTTTGATATGCCTTGGTGTGTTCCTCCTTGGGTCCAACTTCTTTGGGACACTCTGAGCTTCCTGGACTTCCTGGAAGTCTATTCCTTTGCCAGATTAGGGGTGTTGTTTGTTCTTTTTTTTTAAAGTAAATTTTAAAATATTTTATTTATTTATTTTTAGAGAGAGGGGAAGATAGAGAGAAGGAGAGGGAAAGAAACATCAATGCGTAGTTGCATCTTGCAAGCCCCCCCCCCGGGGACTTGGTCTGCAACCCAGGCATGTGCCCTGACTGGGAATCAAACCAGTGACCCTTTGGTTTGCAGGCTGGAGCTCAATTCACTGAGCCATACCAGCCAGGGTCTTCATTGCTTTTTCAGATAAGTTTTCAATTTCTTGCTTTTCTTCTTCTTTTGGCACCCCTATGATTCAAATGTTGGAATGTTTATAGTTGTCCCAGAGGCTCCTAAACCTCTCCTCATTTTGTTGAATTCTAGTTTCTTCATCATGTTCTAGTTGAATGTTTATTTCTTCCTTCGGCTCCAAATCATTTCAGTCCCGGTTTCCTTCCATCACTGTTGGTTCCCTGTACATTTTCCTTTATTTCACTTTGCATAGCCTTCACTTTTTCTATTTTGTGACCATGCTCAACATTTCGGTGAGCATCCTGATTACCAGTGTTTTGAACTCTGCATCTGATAGGTTGGCTATCTCTACGTCACTTAGTTCTGTTTTTGGAGCTTTGATCTGTTCTTTTATCTGGGCCATAGTTTCTTTTTTTCGGTGCCCCTGTTATGTTGTAAGAGGCAGAGCCTTAGGTATTTGCCAGGCCGGGGCAACCCATGTTGCTGTATTGTGGCATTGTATGTGGGGGAGGGGTCCAAGAGGGGACATTGCCACTTGCTCAGCTCTTGACCAGCTTTCAGTCCCTTCCCCTGCTACCCACAAGCAAATTGTGCCCCTCTGGTGCTGATTTCTGGGTGGGTGGTTTTGTGTACATTCTAGGACCCTTTGGGCCTCTCCAATGAACTCTCCTGTAAGGCTGGGAGTTTTTCACAACACCTCAACCCCCACAGGTTTTTTCAGTCAGAGGTTTTGAGGCTTTATTTCACTGCACTGGAACCCTGGGTTGCATGATCTCTCTCTCCCCAGTTGTTCCTCCCAGTTTATCTGCATGCAAATGTGGGACTGCCCACTCCACCAGCCACCACCTGGCCTGCTTCTCCAGTCACTGCCTTGCTGCAAGTGCTCTCCACCCCAGCTGCCCATCTCTGCCCCTCCATCAGGTCTGGATAAATGTTTCTTTAACTCCTTGGTTGTCAGACTTCCATACAGTTTGATTTTTCTGGCAGTTCTGGTTATTTTTCCTAGCTCTTGGATTCATTGATTTTTTGTACTTTTTTTTTTTTTTTTTTAGATTCTGTTTCCTTTATTTCTCCTCTGATCTTTATTATTTATTTTCTCATAGTTACTGTGGGCTTTTTTTGTTGATCTTTTTCAAGTTCCTTTAAGTGAGTTAGATTGTTTATTTGAGCTTTTCTTTGTGTGTGTGTGTGTGTGTGTGTGTGTGTGTGTGTGTGTGTGTTTTGAGATAGGCCTGTAATCAATGCTATAAATTTCCCTCTTAGGTTGCTTTCTCAGTGTCCCATAGATTTTGTTGTGTCTTCATTTTTATTTGTTTCAATGTATCATTTGATTTGTTCCTTCATCTTGTTGTTGATCCATTCATTGTTTTATAACATGTTATTTAGCTTCCATGTGTTTGTGTGATTTTCTGTATTCTTGTGATCGAATTCTAGTTTTATAGCATTGTGGTCAGGGAAGATGCTTGATGTGATTTCAATCTTCTTAAATTTATTGAGACTTGATTTGTGTCCTAACATGTGGCCTATCCTAGAAAATGTTTCATGCACACTTGAAAAGTATGTATATTCTGCTGTTTTGGGGTGAAATGCTCTGAAGATATCAAATAAATTAATTTGATCTAGTGTGTCGTTTAAGGCTTTAGTCTCCTTGTTGATTTTGTCTGAAAGATCTATCCCTTAAGTCAATGGGGTGTTAAAATCCCTGACTGTGACTGTGTTTCTGTCAATCTCTCCCTTGAATTCCATCAGGATTTGCTTTACATATTTAAAGCAAATGTGCTTGTATGTTGGGTGCGTAAATGTTCACTAGGGTTCTATCATGTTGTTGGATTGTTCCCTTTGTCATTATATTGTGTCTTTCTTTGTCTCTTACTATAGCCTTGGTTTTAAAGTCTATTTTTTTCAGATACAAGTACTGCTACCCCAGCTTTTTTTTTCCATTTGCATGAAATATGTTTTTCTTTCTCTTTACTTTTAGTCTGTGTGTATCTTTCAATCTGAGATGGGTCTCTTGGAGGCAACATATATATATGGGTCCTGTTTTCTTATCCATTCAGTTACCCTATGTTTTTGGTTGGAGCATTTAAGCCATTTACATTTAGGCTGATTATTGATAGATATGTATCTAGTGCCTTTTTACCATGAGAGTATTTTCCTCTGTTTTTTTTTCTTTCTCTTTTCTTCATATTCTTAAAGTAAGCCCTTTAACATTTGTTGCAGTACTGCTTTGGTGTTAACAAACTCCTTTAGCTTTTTCTTTTCTGGGAAGCTCCTTATTTCTCCTTCAATTTTAAATGATAGCCATGATGAGTAAAGTAACTGTGGCTGTAGGTTCTTGCTTTTCATCACCTTTAATTTCACGCCACTCCCTTCTGGTGTGAAATATTTCTGGTGAGTAGTCAGATGACAGTCTAAATGGTACTTCCTTGTAGGGTAACTACCTGCTTTTCTCCTACAGCTTTTAGAATTCTCCCCTTGTCTTTAAGCCTTGTCATTTTAATTATGATGTGTCTCAGTGTAAGCCTCTTTGGGTCCAACTTGTTTGGGATTCTCTGAACTTCCTGGATTTACATGTTTTTTTTCTTAACCAGATTAGGGAAGTTTTTGGTCATTTTTTTCTTCAAATAGGTTCTTGATCCCTTGCTTGCTCTCTTCTCCTTATGGCATTCCCATGATGCAGATGTTGTTCTGTTTCATATTGTCCAAAATGTTTCTTAAATTCTCATTTTTTTAAATTCTTTTTTCTTTTGCTGCTCTGCTTGGATTTCTTTCACCTCGTTTTCCAAATTACTGATGTGATCCTCTGCTTCATCTAACATACTGTTTATACCTTCCAGTGTATTATTTATTCCAGATATTTCATTCTTTATTTCTGACTGGTTCTTTTTTATGGTTTCTTTGTCTTTTTTCATGCTTTTGAGTATTCTTATAATCATTACTCTAAACTCTCTATCTGATAAATTGCTTGCCTCCATTTCATTAGTTCTTCTGGAGAATTCTTTTATTCTTTCATTTGAGGCCTGTTTCTTTTTCTTCCCATTTTGGCTGCTTTGTATTTTCTGCCTTAGAATGTTAAATTAATCAGTCATTGAGGTGATCTGTTGTTAAATTAATCATGCTGTAATCAGTTTTTTAAGTTCCACAGGGTGGGTGAGGGTAATTCCTATGGGTGGGGCTCTTGCCCCCTCTAAGTCTGATGCCACTTGGAGAGTTCTCTACCTGAGAAAGATGCCTTATGCAATATGGGAATGACTCAGCACAGGGGTCTTGGAAGTTCCTTTGGTTCTCTCCCCAGAGCCATCAACCCCAGACTCTCTTCTAGCATCCCTAGTCCACTCTGCCCTCCCACTGCCAGAGCCCAGGATAAGTGGCTACCAATAAAATTTTGTGCATTGGCCTTTTGAGAGGCTCTCTGCATCTCCAGCTGTCTCTGCCTGGTGGACAGAAACCCTGCTGCTTTTCAAAGCTGGATGTTATCTGGATTCCTTTCAAGCTGTGGTGCTATACGCTAGGAAGCCCAGCTTGGGGTTTAGACCCCACACTTCTCAGGAGAACTAAAATACCCGCTCCTGAAATATCCCTCCAGATCTTCAGCTGCTACCTATGGGAGCCCAACCAACCCTCTTGTGTCTCTTCACTCCCTATCAGTCATGTTGTGATGAAGTGGTTTCTTCTGTCTATCCTTGGTTATAAGGCTTCTCTCCAGCTCTAAAAAGCATCTTTAGATAACCAAGCAAAAAGATTTAAAACTGGGAATAAAAATGGGAGTGATCACCAGATTCTTAAGTTCATAAAAATTTTAAGTAGCAATTCTTACAACCATGTGTTTTTATAGATAGACATTAGAATTAAGATAGCAAGTGTTTATATATTCTGTTAATTTCTTCCTCTCATTTCCCATGTATTTAGAAATAGATTAAACAATGATTTCATAGATGAATAAAAAACATTTTGATTTCCTTCTTGCTGAACCATGAAGACAATTGCAACAATACTTCATGAAGATGCTGTGTGTTTCTTAGAATAAGAGGCTACAGCACACACTGCTCCTAACTTTCTTGCATTTTAATTTCTCAGCTACATGCAGCCTTCCTCTCTAGCACAGTGATGTTACCATGGCTTCACAGACATGATCTAAGAATTGTACCCTGACCCAAATATGAAGAATAAAATATATCAAAGGCTTTTTTGTAAGACTTTATTTAATGCACATATCAAATATCTGAGAGAGTTGGTGACAATACTATAAATGATATGCTACACAGCAAATACTCAGCTTCTGTTTCAAATACTGTTTAACAAAATTTTTGTATGTTATTAATTTCTTGTGAGAATAAAATTGAATTCCAATGGGATCTTTCTAAAAATGTTTTAAATCATTATTTATTTATTTTATTTTTTTACAGTGTAAAATTTTTATATTTAGAATTAGCCAGCTGGAGTCACTTTAGATGATCTCAATTTTGTTGCTAACATCCAAAGCATCATAGTCAGGAGCCAGTTGAACATATGCCTTCTTTTCTTCATTGTGCCTAATCAGGGTGTTGACCTTGGCCATGTCACTGTCATAGAGCTTCTTCACAGCCTGTTTGATCTGGCACTTGCAGGCCTTGACATCCACAATAAAGGCAAGTGTATAGTTTTCTTCTATCTTCTTCATGGCTAACTCAGTGGTCAGAGGGAACTTGATGATGGCATAGTGGTCATTTGTTTCTCCTTGCAGTGCTCTTCTGAGGATATTTAGGCTGCCTTCAGGCTGCAATGTCTTCACCTGTTGGAAGGTGGGTAACATGCAGATCTTTATTTTTGTGGCTGTGGACACCTTTCAGCACTGCTTTCTTTTTTTTTTTTAAATTATATTTTATTGATTATGCTATTACAGTTGTCCCATTTTTCCCCCTTATTACCCTCCACCCTGCACACCCCCTCCCACCCACATTCCCCCCTTTAGTTCATGCCCATGTGTCATAATTTCTTTAGCTTCTACATTTCCCACACTA